>CAKAOI010034232.1:0-49070 GCA_916701655.1 Sebastiscus albofasciatus | reverse complement strand
AGAACCCATTTTCATTCACATATCTGGAGGTCAGAGGTCAAGGGACCCCTTTGAAAATGGCCATGACAGTTTTTCCTCGTCAAAATCTAGCGTAAGTTTCCAGCGTTATTTATACTCATTCATAACAAGCTAGTGTGACATGGTTGGTACCGATGGATTCCTCAGGTTTTATAGTTTCATATGATACCAGCATCTTAGCTTTAAAACTGAGCTTTAGAATGAGCCCACAACTTAACTGAGTTACAACCTAAAAATCACAAGTTGCGTTAATGCGTTTAAAGAAATTAGTGGCGTTAAAATGAATTTGCATTATTATCGCGTTAAACTTTGACAGCCCTAGTTTCACAGTGAAAGTTAAGAAACAAATCCAAACGGAAACAAAAAATGTGGTGAATCTGTAATTCACGTGACGGTGACTGAACAGTTACCACCGTGGTGGTAAAATGCTACCGATAGATGCTCAGTAAAAATGTGTGTTTTAAAAGCACAGCGAACATTTAAGCATCTCGAGGCTCTCCGCCTGCCTGACACAAGTAGCAATCATGTGGGTGTCGTTCTCCCCGCTGAAACTAACGGGCGAGGCGGACAATACATCTCACTAGTCTTTATTATTTATTAATGCTATGTTTACCATGGTGGCAGGCAGACTGATGACAAGTGTTTGTATATTGAGGGCAAAACAAAAAGTGCTTTCTGTAGGCATGTTAATGGCCTGCAGATTTTCATACATTATTAACTCGCTGTGGGTTTTCCAGCTGTGTCTAATGTCATGCGTGAGTGACAAAGGCTATATTCTACATTCAACAAAGCCTTGCTGTGCTGCACGTGGATGATGCTGTTAGAAGATCTGCAATGCAAAGAAGCTATTATGTTTTATGGTTTCTATGAATTTCAATGTGGACTTATTTCACATTTACACACAGAGCACAGTGAAAGAGTGTTAATATGTAGAATTCACCTCCTCTCAGATAGTAACTGTGTGTGTCAGACTCCTCGCCAGCAGCTTCTATTATGGCCTGTTTTCCTCTGCAGTATATCCTGTAGTCTGCTGAACTCTGCTGCCTGTCTGCCCTCTGTGTTACGCTCCGCTCTCCGTTTTGACTGGGTTGCAGCGTCACTTCTCTGCATTGCTGATGCAGCTGCGAGATGCTGACAAAGGAGATGATTGCTCATTCTGGCGGTGGCGTCACACTGGCTGGCCAGACCTGGGCCTTCACCGTCACAGGGCTTTATCTCCAGGATGCTCTGTGACATGTTAAATAACCCCCAAAGGCCAGAGTGAGATGGTACTCCTACTGCGGCCTTTTAGAATATAAAGTGTTTCCACTGGTGACATTTTGCCGAGAACTGCAAAGGAGAGGAAGACGGAGCGAGACGGCGCCTGGGCACAGGCGAGAGATGTGACCCATGACCAGATTATCATAGATTATAAAGATGCAGTGCAGTGACGATACAGACATTTCATACACCAAATGAGCCGATGCCCATTCAACCCACGTTGGACCCGTTCATATGAGTCAGCCGTCACTCTGTTTGTCGCTGTTACTGCAGTGTAGTTCATACACTTCACAGAATGGTGGAGGAAAGGCCTTTGCACGCCAAGTCTGCATTTTTCATCTGAAATTGTTGGACGTTTAAAAATAAATACAACCTCATGTTGTTTCGATCACATTTACACACCAACTCCGAAACTTTCAGCCGTCATTAAAGTTTGATTACCTGTGTTTTTTCCGCATCCATCAGAGTTGTTTAATCGACTAGTTGTTCCACTTTTCTAGGCTAGTTCCCAGATATCATACAGATAGAAATCCCTGCTTTTAATAGAAAACAAAAATGCAGACGTGGAGAGTTTTCTCAGCATTACATGGGACCAGTCTGTGATGAAGATTTAATCACTGTCATCATTGTTGGATCAGTGTTTCCCAAAGCCCAAGATGACGTCCTCAAATGACTCGCTTTGTCCACAACTCAAAGATATTCAGTTTACTGTCATAGAGGAGGAAATGAAACCAGAAAATAATCATATTCAAGAAGCTGGAATCAGAGAATTTTCACATTTTTTCATCAAAAAAATGACTTAAACTGATTAATCAATTATCAAAATAGTTGGCGATTAATTTAATAGTTGATAACTAATGGATGAATCAATTAACTGTTGTAGCTCTACCTTACAACAAACAAACAGATACCGATGTTAAAGATCGATTGTGGCAGGTGATTTCAGAACAGCTTGGAATCAGGGATGCTTGCAAAAGAAAGGATGTAGGAAAGATTAGACAGTAGTGATTGAGCTCTATGGCTGCTAAATGATAGCTTCTTGCTAATGTTATTCATCCATCAGCCCTGTTCGGCTCTAGCGCTATCCATCGCACCCACATAATTATTGTTTTGTCTCGAATTTTCTCAACAAATAGAATAACTAAACACATCAGATTCAGTATGCAGGGTTTCTGCGTGTAGTAATTCTGCTGTCAGTCATTCAGGAGTTTCCACAACTTGGTGTTGTTCGGGGCAGCCACTGAGATCAGTTGTTAATTCTGTCTCCCTCTGAACAAACAGAAGCTTTTCACTGTTTCTGAAGTGTTCACTCTTGATCTGTAAATAAAAAAACACCCTCATTTTACCTTCCTCCATAATGCTTTTAATCCCTCCGTCTTGTAGTGCAGGCCTCCTATGTGCAGACAGCCAGTGCAGATAGAGCACAGAGTCCATTTTAATCCACCCGTCAGCAGCGTCTGTCAGTTAGCCTCTCAGTGAGGGAGTCCTGACCTGTCAATCAAATCACATCCGCCGGGGCTCAGGGGAATGGGGATGAAACACTCCGGATTTAATTAGTGTTCTGGCATGCCATATCTTTACCATGAACTCCATGACAATGTTTGAGGAAAAAAACCACAGGCAGCTGAATGTATTATCACTACTGAACTACCCCGCAGTCTGCAAGGTTGCTCTAAATCCATGTAAAGGCCCGTAGCCTGCAGCTGTAAGCTTTGCAAATGCAGCTATTATTGAAACGGCAAAGTGCCCTACTTACCCTTTAGAGACTAGCCCTGAAATGAACCAGAAGTGGGTGGCTGACGGCGACTTTTATGTTAAACTGTACAAGGCACGGCGCGTCTGAGCGACTCAGAGAGAAAGCAGTCGCCCACCACCAGAGACTCGGGTTCATTTCCCAGCAGGGGCACCTCCGGCTTGGCCCGGGCCCCCAAACATTATGAGTGGTTGTGTTCAGAGGTGGGAAGCCAGTGAGGGGGCGTGGCCCTGCAGACCTGTTCAAAGAGGCAAACTGCTTGTTTCCTCTCCGTCTGCACCGCCACTTGTCTTCTATCAGGAAGTAACTTGGAGGAGTACATGGCCAATTTCACAAATTTCATTCCATGAAAAACGTTAATAAGTTTCATAAGTTCTCCTTTTGTCTTTGTGTATATGAATTTGAAGGCACCTGGAAACATTTAGAAAGCATATAAAAAGCTGAAGTCATGACGTCACCTCAGACCCTCATGCTCCACCGGAAGAAAATGTCAATTTTAAAGTTAAATGCATCAATCTGGTGCACATTGAGAGCCAAACAAAGAGGCTTGATCTGTGAAGAACTTTGTGCTCTAGTGAACTGCTTTGTGATCTATCAGTGGTGGAATGTAACTAAGTACATTTAGGTTACTCAAGTACTGTACTTAAAGCTTCAGTAGGCAGAATGTTTTTGGCATCATTGGGCAAAAATTCCCTAATAACCTTTCAGCATATTGTAATATAATATAATATTGAGACTTCTGCTCCTCCTCATGGCTCTGTTCTCAGGCTTTAGAAAATCTAGCCCGTGACGGGAGACTTTGGACAATCACAGGTCATTTCAGAGAGAGAGAGCGTTCCTATTGGCTGTTCATTCAACGGAGGCAGCTGTCAATCACTCGCAAACTCTGATGGATTTGGTAAATGGTAAATGGACTTGCATTTATATAGCGCTTTTCACTACATGTCAGTATTCACCCATTCATACACTGATGGCAGTAAGGTGCCAACTTTTCTCATCAGGATCTAAATCTAAATACTCACTCACACACCGATGGCTATGCCTTTGGAAGCAATTTGGGGTTAAGTGTCTTGCTCAAGGACACATCAACATGTGACCCAGAGCAGCTGGGGATCGAACCACCGACCTTCCGATTGGTGGACAACCTGCTCTACCCTCTGAGCCACAGCCGCCCATACCAACGGTCAAACTAGGCCACGCTCATCAAATATGAATCAATATTCTGTTACTGTAATGTCTATTTCTCTTCTCAGATGTTTTCAGAACCATCTTGTAGTGTAATGTTTAGCTGTAAAATGAGAAAGTTTGCTCCGGCTGGTGGGCAACGCTTGGTATTTCCTCAACTGATCTCAACATGGCAGCCGGATCACAAACTTTCTAATTTTACAGGTAAACGTAATACAGCTGTTACTCTGTCAGCACTGTTGCCATTGTTAGCACCGTTAGCGCGGCTGTTACTCCGACAGCGTTGCCGTTGTTAGCACGGCTAGCACTGCTAATGTTAGCTAACTACCTTTTGCTTTTCATGTGTGCATTCTTTGGCCTACATTCAGTCAGTTAATGAATGTTTATATTGATAAAAAGCATCATTGAATACAATGTACACATATTTAATTTAATAAAAGACTAGAAATATGGACATTTATTTTAATAATGTTGGCCGTTAACAATCTCCGTCTGTCCGTGGGTCTAAAACTGAGAGTCTGTGGGGCGGTCCAGCTCTGCAGGTCGATCATATTGGGCAAATAGGGGGAAATTAAATAACAAATCAGCACAAAGCCTGATTTTTGTGATTGAACTCTGGCTGTCCAGTACAGTACATGCAGTGCCATGCCTTCCTGCCCACTGTCCCTCTGTGGCAGCTCAACACACTGAGAGCGGTGTCTTCTCTATGGACGCTGCTGTGCGTCCGGCCAGCTCAGTAGCCCACTCATCTGTCCCAGTAGCCGAGCAGCAGCAGGCAGAATGACTGAGCCCGTTGTGCCCCGGCCGGGCCATGTGACAGCTCCGCGTAGCTGAATGACTTTCCCCCGCAGCCTCGGTGCCATTATGTTTTATTGGAGGGGGCTGCTGATGAAAAGAGAGAGAGTCAGCTATCCCTCCGGGGCCGGCGGGGCTCCACGAACCCGTCGCCATGACTGCGTCGGGCGACAGAGAGAGAGAGAGAGAGCGGAGGGGGAGAAAGGAGGCAGACATGTGGAGCAGCCAAATGGCAATTTTCTGCTGGTAAAGAAGTCTTAAATCACATGTTTCACTCACACACTGAGGTCAGCTCCAGTATTTCGGGACACCCTTACAGTTCTTATGCACAGATCCCCAAAATAGAAGCTACGGCTGGAAAAGCAGTTTTGTTTTCTGGCTGCAACATGTGAATATACTACTGAACACTTACTCACATCCCCACTACTAGTAACTGTTGTTGTTGTCTTTTTAAAGGTACTTTCTGACCTGCATGGTTGAGCGGTGTATGATGTCATTGATAAATGTGCGAAAATAACACCGCAGACTTAACTGGAAAGGAAGTGTGCTAAACCCGATCTCTTCTCATCCTGTTGTCCTCATTATCTTTGCTTTGTTTTCTCTTTCTCATTTCCTCTGTCTCTTCGTCTACTCCGTCTCTTTTTGTCCTGTATTATCTGTCTAGAGACTGAGAGGCAGAAGCAGTTCAGCACCGCCACCTCAATATCTACATCCACATCTCTGCCACTCAGCTGTTACACTAAATTAGAAAGTAGTGTATATAATAAGAGGTGGTGTGTGTGGTCCGGCAGGCGGCTGATATTATCCGCAGTAATGACCATAATTGTCGGCATTGTCAAATAATAAGCTGCACACAAACACAAACGAATATATATATGCATTCTCAGGTTGTTTTCCATCATGCCCTGCTTCACTTGTATTGATTTTGTGATTATGAAATCGGTTCACTTTGATCATCAAATGAATATGCTCAGTCAGTGGAGGCCTAATTTAAACCAATAACAGGAAACGATCATGTAATAGACCCCCACATACACAAACCATCAGCGTGGGTGTCTGCGTCTGCTGCTGCTGCTGCTGCAGAGCAAACAGTTGCATCACATCGGCGAAGCCCGCGTGCACTTGCAGTGCCGTTACCCGCCCCGCTCCAGCAATCAGCGAAGCCACAGAGACAGATTAAATTAGATTAGCGATGGCTGAGCTTTAAAGTCAAATCAGCAGCTAATGGGTTTCGAACATATTTTGGCAGCGGTGACAGCGCGTCTTTTGTAAATAAAGGGCAGTTAGGAGGCCGTGCCGGTGCAGTTAACCCCCGACCCTCCTGCCACACAACGACTCCATTGTGTCCTTCTACTGTCAGTCAGAGAGCTGGCAGCCGCCGTAACGTTTACCCACGCCTGGTGGAGATTTGTCTTGTAAATGAAAAGTCGCCTTGTAGCGCGTCAGAAAAGTCTCTCACAGTTTACATGTATTCTGTTGTAGGATTGAAGTGAAGACTCTCTCAATGAGAGCATCAGATGAATGCTAATAAACTGAGCAGAAGGGTTGTCTACCTACAGTACAGTAGAGGAGGAAAGAGGGACTGCTGTACCTTTAACTCCTCTACATTTATTTGACAGCTGCTTTTCAAATTAAGATTTTACATTAAAAAAATTACCTTGCTAGTCACCTACCATATTCTGCCAAACACATAGGTCTTATGATAATATTAGTCACATGTGAATCAACATTTCTGTGATTTGGGATGGTCTTTCAAACATTTTTTTCTTCTCTCCGTGCCTTTTTTCTGCCTCTTTCCCAGTCAAGAATTATTGATGCTTTATTGCCAATTATAAATGAAAGTTTTGACAGCATTTTGGCTATAGACAACTAAACCCAAACCAGACTTTAAGTACATTTAGCTGATAGTACTTATGTACTTTTAAGTAGGATTTTAGCTGCAGGACTTTTACTCGAAATTAAGAATTTTTACTACTTCCTTCTTCCACCGCTGTTTACATTTTAGTTCTGAGGGGTTATCGAAGGCTCTCTCACTGAGTTTGGTGCCTCAAAACTGACAGTTTATCAGACTAGTCAATAATATAACACTACAATACATCAGTAATTAAAACTGTTGGCTGGGCGTTTCCGTGTATGTCCAAGGCAGGGAGTGGTGGACACATGTCTCATTATTATATAAGCACTAGGGAAATTAAAAATGTGGAAAAGTTGCATGGGGAAAATATATAGAAACTAGGGTTGTCAATCAATTAAAATATTTTATCTGTTCAAAATGTACCTTAAAGGGAGATTTGTCAGGTATTTAATCCTCTTATCAACATGGGAGTGGACAAATCTGCTGCTTTATGCAAATGTATGTATATATATATTATTGGAAATCAATTAACAACACAAAACAATGACAAATATTGTCCAGAAACCCTCACAGGTACTGCATACAAAATATGCTCAAATGCAGCCCAACAGGCAACAACAGCTGTCAGTGTGTCAGTGTGCTGACTTGACTATGACTTGCCCCAAAACTGCATGTGATTATCATAAAGTGGGCATGTCTGTAAAGGGGAGACTCATGGGTACCCATAGAACCCATTTACATTCGCATATCTTGAGGTCAGAGGTCAAGGGACCCCTTTGAAGCCACCTTCCGACAAGCTAGTGTGACATGGTTGGTACCAATAGATTCATTAGGTTTTCTAGTTTCATATGATACCAGTATCTTCACTCTACTGAGGTACCCGCTACAACCTAGAAATCACAAGTTGTGTTAATGTGTTAAAGAAATTAGTGGCGTTAAAATGAATTTGCATTAAAGCATTATTATCGCGTTAACTTTGAGTTGAATTTGATGTTATGAACTGATTAGACGTTAAGGGGGAATATATATATTGTATATATTCAGCATATATTCAGTCTCTTTTATTTTACTGGATGGGTTTGTTTTGCCAGCGTGGATATATTGCAGTCTTTTCTTCTGTAACGCACACAATGTCTGTTTAATAACAATGATTATGTGCATGAAATGAAAAGATTATGTGTAAAGTCCACTACCAGATAGCACTGAGTGGGCTTTTCCTTTTTTTTCAAACCTGCTTGTGATGCCCTACATTTAATAGCGTGTCCTCATTCACACCTGGAGAAGTGAATGAATGGATTTCTAAAAATCCACCTGGCTGCTGGAGAGAGGCAGAAAAAAAAACTACAGAGCAGTGAAATGGGGACATCACACAGGCTTTTGATTCAAGCTGGCAGCTGGTGTACTCTTTGCAGCAACCTGTTGTTTTATCATTTAATTGAAATATTCCGGTCACAACAGTGACATGTTTCTGTGACAGTCAGGTGAGATTTTTTGGGGTCATTTATTCCAGCTGGACAAATCTGTGTTTATCAATCTCTTCCTCTCTTGTCTTTCATCACTCTGTCTCGTGTTTTATCACCATGATAATAGGTCAAAAACTAATAGAAGTTGTCAGTCCCTTGGCGTCGTCCCAAAGCATTCTGGGAAAAGATTTGCAAGACCCATTTTCGCAAAGAAGTGTGAATGACGGCGGCTGGCACATGCAGTTGGTATTCATGTTTTATTGAATGCGACGATGAATAATTGAGCGTCTCTGTGTGTCCCTGCAGGGCCTCTGTTTTGGCGGCGCACAAAGCAATGTGGAGGAAATAAAAATCCTGATACGCTGAAAACCAGAGGTATGACTCTTCACACTCAGCTGGACCCCACATGCACTCTCACGCTCTCATTTGCAACCTCACACAAACACTCTTCTAGATGCACACAGGCTTGTTTACTTGCATGCGCGTACGTCGCCGTTTTACGACGACCTCGTGTACACGCTGACAGCAGATGAACCGCAAAAACATGCTCATTCTGGAGGATTGTCCTTGTCTGTGAGTGCATGTGTGTCATAAGGCTGGCAGAGCACACACACACACACACACACACACACACACACACACACACACACACACACATATGCATTAAACCAGGCACAGATATAGTATAGCTACCCACCAGCTGTCCATCACTAGCTGAGATTTGCCAGAGGCCAGCCTGCTGTCCCGAGTGCATACACATACCTGTGGTGCATTAGCATGGACTGTATATTCTACACTGGGCAGCATTTGTACTGTAAAAGGAAACTATAGCAGGGCTCGAAATACCACGTGCACATGCATGTTAGGGTACGTATTTTTAAGTATTACGATTCATTATTATGATTTATTGTGATTTTTGTTAACTTTTTTAACACTACTACTCCGTTCTCTTTGTACATCCATGGTCAGCTCCATCGGGGCCGTTTGAATGCATTTAACATAAATGTCAGTATATGGGTGCTCTACAGTTGTAGCGTCGGCTCAATTGACCACGGAGATGAGAGTGACAGCCGGCTCGACCGCCACGTTACCGCAATACCATAACGTTTCCTGTCCGTGACAGAGTTAGCATGCAGCTTGAGCCGTGATGTCTAGCTCTGCTTTTCCTGTCAATGTGTGAAACCCAAAGTGTTTCCATCCTTTACTGGATGTGTAGTGTTTACCACACTGGATTTAAAATGTGAGGGTGCAGGTCTTATCCACGCAGACAGTTCTCCAATTTCTACTTGCTGAAGTTTGTTTTGGTTGAAGGATATGGAACGGCTGTGACGTCACGTTACTCAGACTACAACAATAAAAGCACAGACTCAAATGAAGCAAATATATCGATTCTGGCATTAAAAAAAATCGATTTAAAAATCGTAAAAACATATTGCGATACATAGGTGAATACATTTTTTTTTTCCCCACCCATGAAAATATATTGTGTACAGCACATTACTGCCAATAAAACGTCATTCAAATTCAAATATAATATACTGTTACTTAAATGTGGTCGGTGTGTTTATTTTTCGTAAAATTCAGATTAAAATGTATGTTGTTTAATTTACTGAAGCCGTGGCGGAAGTGCTGAGAAAGAAGGACAAATACAGCAAATGGTGCAGTAAAAAAAAAAATGTTGTTACAGGGAAAATGTTTTTGGTGCATACAGTTTTAATGTAACGTTGCATGTACACAGAAGCCCCGAGAGGTATGTTGTTGTAGTCTCAGGTTGACCTACAGGGCAACAGATGCTACCAGCTAAAAGCTAAAGTGTGGTATTCCTTTATATCGCTACTGTATATATGACCTGACCCAACTGTCTGTTCCCGCTGCTGCCATCTTTAATCCGCAGTAGTAGGCAGCAGTGAGGTCGGCCCATAATGTGAGGTCAGCCAGTACACACTGCAACTATGCCACTATGTCATTTCTCATGTATCCCACGCAACATATTGCAGCAGATGAAAGATGCAACGGTCATTTTCTAATCCGAGTGTTAGCGTGAGCGAACACGAAGAGTGGAACATGATGTCAGATTAGACATCAGCAGCTATAGCAGCAGCGTGAGCATTGCCTTCTCAATTTAGACTCACAGCTGGACTGTTCACAAGTCCACAATGTACCCGAGTCCAACAGCAGTTTGTACAGTAAAGATGTTGTGGATTGTTAGAGGGATGGCTGACAAATAGGCAGGAGTTTGGGATAAAATCTATATTTATATAGATAAAAGAAAGCAGTGAAAGGAGGTTAACTATCCACTGTTGCTGTATCTTACTAGGAATCCATGAATGGTCAAATGATTGATGTTAGGGATGTTAATAATTAACTGTTTAACCAACATTAAGCATTTTAACCGATTAACGCTATCGGTTAAACGGTTAAAAGAAATATTAATAATTAATTAAAAAGCTGAGCAAAACTCAGAGGAGCGGCTCGTCACTTTAAGGAGAAAAGCTGGTCCACCTTAACAGCCCACCTTAAGAGAGTCTGAGCCGGAGTTACAGATACAGGAAGTTCGCTCGGGTCTTGAGCTCGCTGAGGTGCCCTTGAGCAAGGCACTTAACCCCAACCGCTCCAGTGGAGTTGCTCAGTGACCAGCAGATCAGACTGTGGTTGTACTGGGCAGCTTCCAGGTGTGAATGTGTAACTGTGTGAATGTGATCAGGGCGTTCCTGAAAAAGTGAACCTCCCCCTGAATAAATAAAGGTAAAAAAATTCACCAGTCACATTCATACTACTATAGCTACTTTCACAGCTATAACGCCACCGACAACCCCACACTCACCGCCCCCTGTTGGACACTCGTTAAAGTTACGCCGCACTGACAGACTGTATGTGTGTGGCACGAAGCCACCGGCAATGCTAGAGCTGCTAACATAGCACAAACACACTCACTGTTTGCAACTAAATGTGTGGTGGAGGCTTTTATTGTGAAAGTGGTTGCATGTCCGCGACACTGCACGCAGCACCGTGGCTGCTACAGTAGCTCTCCTGACGGGTGAACTGGGGACTCAGTTGTCTGATGTGCTCCATACACTGCAGCTGGCACACCGCTCTATGTGAGGCACAAATCTTGTCGGTTAACTGTTAATAATCGGTTAACGAGGGTCGGTTTTGTCACCCATCTGTACGTTAAAAATAAACGACTAGCAGCAAAGACCTCGTCATTTAATTTAGTAGTGAAGTTCAGTCAAGAAGCTTCTATTCTACACAGCAGCCATTTGTTGGCTTCTCTTGTTCTGCTGCCTATTTTGGAGCCAAAGAGTTGTCCATGTCTGTCCAAGACAGTCAAAGGCATTACAGTCTGTAGCTTCCTGTTCTTGAGTGCGAGCGGATCTTCCAACTATCCAAACCCAGCCTGCCGACAAAGGAGACGCATTGTAAAATCCCCAGCCGAGCAACCGACAAACAGCTATAAATGGAGAGGAGGGCTTTTTTTGGTAGAATTCATCAATGGGTTAGTGGAAATCAGCTGAACAAGGGATTCTTCCAGGAAACCAGAGTCAGCTGAGTATATGACATTCTTAGCAAGTGTATTCATTATGCAGGCTCAGTCATGGCAGCGCTAATAGCTCCTTTATTATGTGTGCTCCAGTTTCCTATGGTGCTTCTGTAACTGTATGTCTCTCTGCTCAGAGATGGAGTCGGCGGAGCGGCCGTGTTGCGGAGTATCGCGTGTGACTCAGCTGGTTTTTTTTTCGGCTCGCGAGGTGTTTCGGCGACGTGGATGAAATGCCACAGAACTCGGCGAGCGTCGGAGGAAGCTCTGCAGAGCTGCAATGGTAGCACATCAACTTTACAGTACTGTGGGAACGTGGAGCAGGTGTATGTACTGTATGTACGTGTGTGTGTGCTTCAGCGCTCTCGCTGGGTAGGTGGGTGGTATTGTAGGCTGGTGAGAAACAGAAAATGAGTCACCGATTCCAATCATGTTTTCATGCTTCCACTTCTCTCTGCCGCCTCTCTGAGAGTTCTGCAGAAAGAAGAGCTACACAGCACAGTGGTAATTATCCTCACATTATCCTAGACATTGATATTCACTGCTGGAATCATTTGCAGCCATGAGACAAACACATAGATGCATTCGCCCTTTGGCCTCCTCGTAGCTCCAAAGCCCACTGTCGGCCCTCTCCTCCTCCCAGCTTGTTACCTTCGCGATAATGACTGTGCCAGTGTGGGCTGGGCAGCTATTCACTGAAATGTCAGCGTTGCCCTCAGACTGCGCCTCCATTGTGGTTCTCAGTTCGCCTGATGGTGAGGAGAAACGCAGTCAGTGGGCAGAAGTGTGGCCGCTAATGAACCTAGTTAAGCTCCACTCCGTTATATTGACACATCTGGTGGCATTTTTCTCCCGCGTGCTTTCCTTCCCTCCACCTAATTAAGTGATCTGTGTAGGATCTGGGCTTTCAAACTGAAGTGTACCCACCACAGCTCACACAGGATGTACTGCACTGTGTATGTTGGCTCTCTGTGCTTGTTACCGAGTCTTAAAGAGGCCCCCTCGAAACCTCAGCGCGACACATCACCAGCCGTCACTTGATCATAGAGCGTTCCCCACCCCCCAGTCTTCCTTTGGCCATGTGATGGCTGTTAAGTATCCAGCTTCATAGAAGAGCTGTCTTGACCATCAGATCCACAGTCCCCGCTGAGAGACGTCGGCTGTGGGAATCATCAAAGTGCCGCTGTGGAGCGCTGGATCCTGGGAGTCAACACCACCACACGCTGAGATATCACTCTGTCCCTGCCAGCAGTGACAGCAGCACTGCTCTGGGTCACAGTAACCATATCAATCAGTGACATCTTCATGTGCAACTATATATATATTGTAGAGTGTGTGGCTTCTTATGAATGTAGATATCATTATTAGTCATCATGTAGATACACATTTAAAGGGGATTCCCACTATTTAAATGATTTATTGATGACGTAGAGTGATTCTAGGGAAATTCGTTTTTACAATGAATTCTCTTCTTTGTTGGTGTGCAGATGGGTGAATCATTCAGTGAGCCCTTGTTACTTGTATAAAATCATGTGTTTAAAAGGTTTTTCCTTTAATTTGTCACCCGTCTGTAGTTCGAGTTCATTTAGCTTTTTCCTACATTTCCCATAATGCTGTTGAAAAAAAACCCAAAGAGAACACAAGGACCTGTTCCATTCAGTTGGCTGTACATGTCAGTAAAGATAGATAATGAGCAGTTTCAACAAAAAAGCACACGTCAAGCTCCTTACTCTTATTTGTGTGGTGGCTGCATTTTATTCTGCTCTATTGATGTTACTGTCAGTGACTACTTGGTAGGTTTGCTTCTTCTCTAACACATTATTCCCATGCATGATTGTAGAACAATGCGCTAGAAATATCTCAAGATAAAAATATACACCCGAGCAGCAAAATGTGCCCAAAAATGCAGGTTTGTTTGCCAATAGCAGTTTTTCTTTTCAGGGTGTATATTTCCTTAGTAGTCGTATACCGGCTTGCACAACAAGAATTATGAGGTTTGTGTTCACCATACGTACATTCATACTGCGTAGTAGGTGAAAAGCTAGAGGAGGTGGAGAGGAAAAAGAGCAAGAAGAGGTGGGATGATTGACCACCACCTGCTCCGAGTGGTTTTAATCTACAGAAGTTCTTTTGATGTTTGGTCTTCTTTTTCCATCCGTCATCCCTCCATCTTCTGTCAGATAAAAGAGGCCAGGATGGGCGTAGGAAACTCAGGGGCTGGAGGGGTTCAACCACAGCGCTTTAATGATCTCTCACTTTACCCCCTCATTTGTCTACCGTTGCCTGTAATAGAGGTCGGCCGGGTGGGTGGAGGCCGCGTGCAGAAGGCTGGAGTTTGGCTCAGAGAGGACTGGGATATTTATGCCGCGTGTCGTCTGTTGATACTGATTGGTTTTGTTTGTTTGACTGGGGAGGAACGCGGTTGAAAGTTTATGAACTGTCTCTGACTCCATGCTGGCTGCAGCGCTCTGTTCTGCTGGCTTTACAGGATGCAGTATGTGGTTGTTTGTGTGAGTGAGAGAGCCTACTGTGCAAATGGTACAGCCCCGTAACCTCATCCTGTTTTACTGATTCGCCAACTTGCTAAAAAGCCCACCTTCAACCCAATCTGCTGCAGCATACTAATGATCTGTTCAGTGATTTATGTCCAGTCCTCTTTACACGTCCATGAGCGTTAACGAACGTGGTCAGAGAATTATTCTTCCTCCACTTATAGGTACTGTTTGTAAGAATCAGAAATGTCTTGTTAACAGCGACACCTGTGGCCGTTAAGTCAACAAAAGTCAGCGTCGGGTTCGCGCTTGTGCTCGCTCTACATAGACATGAACGAGCATCGCTCAAAACAGTGAGGCGACACACGTCAGCTAAAAGCACAATATCACTCTATATTTCAGCTGTTTGGCAGTAATGTTAGCTGACCAGACGAAGGTCTCTCCATGAATCAATGCTGATCCTAGTGTTGGCTTTTCCTGCTTCAGCCTCACGACCGCGGTCGGAGAGAACAGGGGAAACACCGGAGTTTTGGTCGGAGACGATAACGTTTCTCTCTGCAGAGCCCCGTCACTTCACAAGACACGGGAAACCTCTGTTGGTCTGGAGGAGCTGCAGCAGTTATTTCTACACAAACGTCCACTGTACATTCACTAGATATTCTCAGAGCTAAACTAACTCTTCTGCAGTGTGGAGTGTGCGCGCATGCACGTGAGGTGGAGCGAGCTGTGAGTGAAGGTAGGCAGGCAGAGGAGCAGAGACTCTGGCCCTGTAGACCAAAGCTACGGTCTCCCCCACGTCCTCCGACCGCGGTCAACACTGTTTTGCAAGACGGGCTTCACTGGATAGAACTTTGCGGTTTTGGTGCTTCTGTGTAGTTTGTGTTGGAGTCTGAGTTTGAATAGCGTAGCCACATGCGAGCGCACATGGGACACCGACCCGGATTGATTTATACGTGTAAGAAGTTACAAACATTCTCTTTAATGCTCCGCCCACAAAATATATCATCATGTTAACTAACAGAAAAGGGTCTATACGCCTGCAGATGAAGTGTCGAGGCCGATTTGAAAAAGCAGGGGTGGAGGAATCAGATGGCTGCAACAACAGCAGCCGTAGCTCCTCTTTGACGAGCTTTAGACTTGCTGCCCAGCCTGCTGAGAGCTGTGACAGGTATATTGTCACCAGAGCTGCAAGAGGCTCTGGGTGCATCGGGCCTTCTAATAGCTTCACACTCGGATGGGCTGGCGGCACAGAGGCTAACAATGGAGTCTTTCACTTGGCCGCGGCGGGGCTGAAAACCTCGCACGGACACATTTCTGGTTTGCAAATGAGCCTAATCTTAACCCACCCAGGCGAGATGACCGTCGATAGCACAAAGAAAAACCTCTGGGGGCAGAAACGGCATAAATCTCATGGGGTTTGGAGGTCACTACACAGAGTTCCTGTTATCTAAACTCACCATGTGGACTGTACTTTGATTCCTTCAAAGCTCTCAGTGTTCCTGCTCAGCTTTGTCACGATGTCTTATTTACCAATTTACTGCCTGGAGGTTGTCAAAGTGGTTCAGTGCTGTTAAATGGTGCCAACACCAAGAGAGCACTTTTGATGTTGCACAAGCTTCCTCTGCTCGGGGGCAGTCTGGCTTGTCAATAATCGGCCGCAGTTTTCCATCAGCACTCCACATGTTGGAGGTTTAGCTGTGACGTGGTTTTAATTATAACAGGGGGAGATGAGGGTGGGGTGAGGGCGGTCCTTGGGCTGCGGCCATATGCCGGCCTCGGGTCCCCGGGGACTAAGCCAGCAGCTTAATGAGCAGCCCCGCAGGAATTAGTGCTACTTTAACCTCAGTGTTTTGACTGCAGGGAGCAGCCCGCTGCTCAGCTGATTTACAGCCAATGATGGAGGGGGATGTGGGGGGGGTGGCTGGGACCTCATCCTGTCTGTTTGCAGACATGTAGACTTCTTCCTAAAGTGTTTCAAGATAGAGCTTTAACACACTTTCCTCTTCCGGAGAGCTATTAGGAAGACAGTAAAGGGATAGTTTGGGTGGTTTGAAGTGAGGTTGTAGTACTTATCCATAATCAGTGTATTACCTGGCAAGGTAATATTCAAAATATAGCGTACACTTAAACTGATATTGATTTTTTTTTTAGGTGTCTAAAATCCATTTTGCTGCTGCCCCCGTCCACAACAGTACATTGCTTTGCTCCCGTGTTGGTACTCCTGTCTGTTTCTCTAAACTGGGGGCGTGCCGACTGTCATCTACTGTAGGTAATACCCTGAGTTTGGATAAGTACCACATACAACCCCACTTCAAAACATCTGAACTATCCCTTTAAAAATCTTCTAATACTAAGGCTGGGAATTGTTACTACTACTAATACTAGTGCCAATACAATAACAATACAAACAAAACTCAACTTTTTTATATACCTTACTTTGAAATATTAACATGTTTTTCTACAAAACCCTTTTTTTAAATTTAACAAAAGAAGCACAAGTTCACAGTCAAGCAGTTGTAGAAGAACTTTGCCTAAATAAATCAGTCAAAAAAGAGCAGCAAATTTGTGATTTAAACCTCTGAACAAACCACCGCAACAAGGAGAAACCTACCCAGACTGTTTTACTCATTCAGGTACACAAAGTAGGCCACACATGCAAAAGTGTAAATAACATTACTGTCGCTGCAGCTGTTTGTCTACATGAACACATAGTTAGAAGTACATAAGCGCTCTGAGTGCTACATTGTGCTGTAAACATCATCAGTCAGCCGCACTGCAGGGAAGAAAGTGAAGACAGCATAGTGGCTGCAGTGAATGGCTTTTCTAATCTGCCATGGATTTAAGAAACTCTTCATTTCAAGACTTCACTCTGCACAAATGGGAAAAACCTGGGCGAAGCATAAAAGCATGACACGAAGCAAACGCAGGAAGCAGGATGTGGGACCGAGTCTGTCGCGCTGACAGTAAATGAGAACATCGGCCTGACGCTAATCTTTCATACCTGTCGCTTCACATCTCAAATCATTTCTCATGTTTGTGAAATGTCCGATTTTAAGGCCGACTGTGTGAGCGCTCTTATCCCATCATGCCAGCACTACTTCACCAGCATCACAGCCCTCTTCAGACGTTTTCCTGTTGATAGATCTTAATGCAGCCCGCCTGCTGCATTGTGCTGTAGGCTCGTTACAAACCAAGGAAAGACAACAGGGGGGAATTACACCAGGCCTGTCTCTCTCATATGATACCACTGCGGTGACCGAAAGTTGACCTGGTTCATAATCGAGTCTGAGAGGTGCAAAACATGGACTCAACAGCTTTGGTGTTTGTGGTTTGCAAAGGACAAAAGCTTCCATCAGACAGGGTGCATTGATTTTGAAGAGCAGGAGACAGAAGCCAGTTCCACAGTGTCACAGTGACCTCTAATGTTATTATCAGAGCTGGAAGTGGAAAAGAATAAGTGCCAGTACTCTCTTATTCACATGTCGCCGTGTGCATCAGCCAGCATCAGCAATCTCTTGTGACTTAATCATTATTTATTATTTATTTCAGTCATCAGCTGTGGTTTTATTGCTATTATTAGACGAGGGCAATGCGTCTTCTATAGTAGGCCTATAATACTCCAATAATATTACAACTGGGACATTATAGGGTTAAGATGATGTGTTTTGTGCTTTCCTGTGTTATTTGTAGCCTATAGTAGGATATCATTCAGGTTTTAGGAGCAGTGTCTCAGTCAGGATGCTCCTACATATTATACACAGACACATTCTGAATTTATACACTGAATAAAAGATACTAGATATTGGGTTGGGTGGTCCTCAATGAAAATTTGAAGGTTTTTCACTTAAGGCTTATGAGGCATGGCGCAAATACGCTGGCGCTGCGCCGTTATGAATCTCCATTATGAATCTCCCAGAGAACCTGATATGGAGAGGGCAGAGAAGAGCACCAGCAGCTTGAGAGAACTGTCGGTATGCAAGAAAAAGTCACGGTACGCCAAAGAGTAAAATGTAGAAGTGCCGGCGAGTGCTGGCCCACTTTGAGCACTAGTTCTGATCTACTGTAAGTTATATAGATGTATTGTTTGGGGCTGACTCCACCTGAGGACAGAGTTCTGCCGTAACAAGGTTGACAGGCTATTTGTTTCCACATAGCTCATTTCTTCTGGTGGATTCTGGTCTAGTTACCAGGATGATGGTGCTGTCAGTCAGTCTGTCTTTATTGGTCCATTCGTCTGTCCAACACTGGTCCAAAGCAACAACTACTGGCCAGATTGGCGTGAAATTTTTATATGGATATTGTCATTTTTACTGAACAGATCTTAAACGCACCATACTGGAACCTCCGTTAATTTTAGTAGCTCCGTTATTTAGCCAAGCAGGACTGCTCTGCTCACAGCTAACGCTAACTAGCTCTCCTCCTGTTGATTTCAACACAGATTTGTTGTTCACTGTGTCGCATTACCAGGGGAAAAATAGGGTGCGTCCCCTCAGATTTAGTTCTATTGAGCACTTTTTTTTTCTCTCCACCGTGGCTCCGGTCCCAAACAAACTGAAACATGACACAGCGTGCGTATGGCGTTGCGTCATTGTGCATGTGTAACTGTCGGAAAGCATCAATAAGAGGAATCGATAGTCACAGAGGCATGAGATGCCGAGGAATCGGACAACTAGGAACTAGGATTCTCTGTTCCCATCCTTAGCGTTTTCTCTGCCTGCCAAAGTGGAGGCTGGCCTGGCGATTTTACCCGCCACTGCCAACAATTTACCCGCATTTGGCGGGTGGCTGGTGCTACTTTCAGACCCCTTACTTGAAAGTATGTTGACCCCTGACCATTCCCTTGACCAGCCAAATGTCCATGATGAGGTATCTCAAAGTTAATCGCTATGGCAGAGGGGATAAAACCTTCAGACGGCAGTAGGGTGGAATACGTGTTGAGGGGTGTCCAGGGTGAGTGTCATGCGAGGGACGGCTCTGTTATTGAGATCAGAGGTTGGGAGACTGGTGATTTTGGAAGTAGTGTGTTTTTAATACGGGAAAACTTGTTGTTTGGGACAGAGAAAAAGGGGAGCAGTAAAAGGTTATGGGTAAATTTTATACATGCATAATTATATTATTGTAAGTGTGTATGAGCATGGCCGCCATGTAGTAATTAAGACACGTACCATATAATCACAACATCTCGGGGCAGAGCCACAGCTAAACTTGGAACATGGAGGTCGTATCCTCTGTGGATATTCTGTGAATTCTGTGAAATATATATATATACACACACACACACACATATATATATATATATATATATATATATATATATATATATATATATGTATATATGAGGCCACAGTAAGTGCCCTGAAACTGCTTGAAGTTCAGAGGGTTAAGAAACAAATATTTTTATTGCATTACAGATAGAATTTACTGTACATCTTTTTCAGTGAACATCTTTTTTGTGAAAAACAAATAATCGGAAATGCGGTAATCATAAATCATAAGGTCCCCCTACATAAATAAAGTATAAATAAAAATAAAAAATAGCCCTTTCTTACATGATAAGTCCTGTATTTTTAAATCAGGCTCTATTTTTCACTTCTCTACCATGATAGAGAGCTAGACGGCTTTTTCAAGTCACTCATGTGACAATATTCACGATTATCCCGATAATGGAAATTCACAACTTATTGTTTTTTATTGTGATCTGCAACATAATCCTATATTGTCTCATCCTTAATTGTCATTTTGTAAATTTGGTGTTCACTGTTCATCCGTTGGTGTAGGGCCACATTCTTCTGAGCATGCATACGTATAAACCGCGTTAAGACAAAGACTGACGAGCCTTACAGATTATCCCCAGGAGCCGGAACACAATCCTCTTTGGAGGTGCTGAGCAGTGGGGGCGTTTCTGAGTCTGGGTGCTGTCTAGACGCTGCAGCTCTGTGTGCAGGAACGTGCTGTACCGAGCCAGGCAGCCGCACACGCCGTCTCCTCGGAGGCACGGCACATTCTCATGTCTCAAGTCACAAAGACACACAGAAACAGAGACGTATAGTTGTCTTTCCAGAGACATATTTGAAGCAGTGCTGTCAAAGGTGGAGCGGCGTCGCAGGGCGCCTGACTCCCCATAACGCATCCCCTCGCCCCCCCATAGTTCATCCTCCATCACTCACAGGATCTCAGATCGTCATGGCTACTGCGTCATTTCCACTCCCCAGACTCTGCCAGCCTGGCTCTGCCGGCAGAGTGAGGACCCATAGTACTCACTGTGCTCAGGAATGTGGTAACCTAGCAACGGGGGCTGGAGACAGATCACTGCGTTGGGTCGATGATGGGCGACCATGCCTCGTCTGCTTTAGAGGCTGTGATGTCACCCTCTGAGGCTCATCAGCTGTCCTTCATGTACTTGAATGTACATGCTTCTGTTTTCAATACTGCTATTCTTCAGCAGTTTACTTAATGGAAGACATCAGATCATCCTCAGTGTGAAATGTCTCAATTTTCCAATGTTTATTTTTGTCATCATCTCAATTTATTTAGCAGTTTTTCAACAGAGAGTGAAAAAAAAAAAGCAAATGGGTGGGGCATTCTAGTAGCATGGTGGGTAAGGAGCATAACATATATACCTGGTCTGATTCCAGCTGTGGACCTTTGTTGCAAGTCATGCCCCTCTCTCTCTCGCTCCATGTTTCCTCTCTCTATTTCTACTGTCACAGTTCAATCGAAGCAAAATGCCTAAGAAATATAAATCCAATCAAAAACCCATTTAAAAGAAGTGTAGCTATAGGCCCTCCTCCGCTGCCATATAGTTTCAGCTCAGATCAGCTGTTCTAGTGGCGGGGGAGCATCGTAAGACACAGTTCAGTCAACCTCGAAACAACAGAGACAAAATAAAACTCACCAAAACCACCGTCGTGCTTAGCGCTTCCAACAATCAGCAGCTCTGGTTCAGTCGGCTACCACTCGTCTGACGCGCACCTTCATTACACATTGTTTGAGGGAACTACAGTGGGTTCCTCCTTCACTCACCCGGTAGAGGCACAGAAGGAGGGAGACGGGCACCGGTCTGCGTGAGCTGCCAGCGCTGCGGTGCCGAGGAGCCGGTCGGCAGAGTAATCAATCCACTTGACGAGGGCGGCTTGAACCACAGGTACTTTCCCCGTGCACATTAGTTTTTTATTCAGAGTAATTACTTTCCTTTTCACGACATGACATCAACGTGCACGCAGCACAGGTATCCAGCCGGAAAGCATATATAAGTTGTTATGTATGAAAAGACCCAAAATAAACACTATAAGCAAACTACTTGATTACTACAAACTTTTTGATCCATATAAACAGTTGCTGTATAACGTCAGGTAACTGGACGCAAACGTCGCTAATGCTAGGATGTTATCTGATGCAATCTGAATTTTGGTTTTGTTTAAATATGCCAGACTGTAATTTATGGGTTATTGTTTTTAGGACAATTAAGCTACGACAGCCAATACGTGCTAACGGCAGTTGTCACTTGTTGCCACGGTACATATTCACGTGTCCTGCAGCCTGATGGAGACACCAGTGTGTCAAACTCTGCCATTTATCCGTTTTTCTCTACACTAACTGGCAACTTGATTGCTGACGACACAGATACACCACATGATATCATCGTCGTTATACTATTGGCTTGTTAGAAGTGGGAACTGAACGGCTGATCTCCTCCACAGAGATAAACAAAACATTAATTTTGGACCCGCCAAAATCTTTAAATGGATTAATTCACAATCATAATAAGTCTTTTAAAGAAAAGACATACTTTTTTATGGCACCTTTCTAAAATTGTTTTTCTTTTCTTTTTTTTTTTTTAAATGATTCATCTACATAAAAATGTTATTAATATAACCTTTAATTCATATCACCCCTTGTTAAGATGTAAGTTGACGTAGTAAAAAATCATATCATGAGAGCAAGTCTGTGAAAGTTTTATGCAGCAGGTTTAAAACATTACATAGAAATATATAGCAGAACTTCAGTTGATTGACTACATGGTCTTATAAAACCCCCATTGACAAGAAGTGTTTGGTTATTGCACTAAAAACACCATCTGTGGGTGCAGAAATATCTGGCACTCTGTTTTCATCTGCACGGTAGAGGAAGTTACTACAGCATCAACCTCATTTATCCTCTCTGAGTAGGTCATGAAGAATGCATGTGGCATGCTGGGTAATAACACATCCCTCTGCTGTTACTGGAAGGGCTAATAGCTTAATATGTGGACGGCAGTTATAGTTCAAAGTCAGCTCTGTGTCTTTACTTTGGAGGCTGTACAGAAAGGGAGGATGACATGAGCCAGAGTCAAACCCGCGACACGTGCCATAGCCTTGTTTGACTCCAGGTCGGCCCCGGCTCGCTGAAGTCAACCCGTGGAAGTGAAACGCAGAGAGTTGGAAGCGGGACACGGAGGCCTCCTCGGCCTATTTATAGAACGACTTGGCGAAAGGCACTTCATCAGCAGAACTGCCTTCCTCCAGAGTGGAAGAACTGAGTGGTTATTCTCAGCGTTTCGGGGCTGAGCCGTATTATTACAAAGCTCTTGTTCTCAGCGAGGTGAATGGAAATTAACACCCTTCTAGGTGTATTTGAGGCTTTTAACCACATCCTGCAGGCAGTCATATAGTGATGATGCTGAGATAGCTCTCAGTGTGTGTTAAGTCTCTGTCAAGGTGTCACCTTTATCACATCTGCACATCTGCAGGAAGATGCAGCACGCACAAGCTGAACTGCACAGAGGGTACAGCTTTAGTCGTTTGTCACTTCTGACCTCATAAGGGTATTTCTTTAGCATTGTAATTGTAAACCTGTGTTCCAAGTAAGAAGCAAGCCCCTATAGCAGTATCAGTGAAAGCATGTGTCTTGCACAGCCTCTTTTCTAATAATATATCATTTGAATAGAGTGTGTGTAACCCTGACACTACGGTGCTTTGTCTTGCTGCCCTGAATGTTGAGGACCTGGGGAAATTGCAGCAATGCGTTTCCAACAATGGTTTATTTCCTGCTGTTTCCTGCGGAGCGTTCAATCAGCATCCCGGCTGTCTCAGGAGACGTTGTTTTGACAGTAGGGCTGTCCTGCATATTTCACTCACCATAAGAAGTTGAAAGGGACGCTTAGTGTTGATCTGCAAGCTGCTCTTCAGTGTAGTATTTTGTTTTTGTTTTCTTTGTGGATGTGGATTACATAATGTAATGACTATAGAATAATAAACACTATCGGCGGGAGAATGTGTTGGGAGTAGGGCATTTTTTTTATCTGTTCAAAATGTACATTTATGGAGATTTGTTAAGTATTTACTACTCTTATCAACATGGGAGTGGACAAATATGCTGCTTTATATGTATATATTTATTACTGGAAATCAATTAATAACACAAAACAATGAAATATATTGTCCAGAAACCCTCACAGGTACTGCATTTAGCGTAAAAATATGCTCATATCATAACATGGCAAACTGCAGCCCAACAGGCAACAACAGCTGTCAGTGTGTCAGTGTGCTGACTTGACTATGACTTGCCCCAAACTGCATGTGATTATCATAAAGTGGGCATGTCTGTAAAGGGGAGACTCGTGGGTACCCATAGAACCCATTTTCATTCACATATCTTGAGGTCAGAGGTCAAGGGACCCCTTTGAAAATTGCTAAGCCAATTTTTCCTTGCCAAAATTTAGTGCAAGTTTGCAGCGTTATTTAACTTCTTTCACAACAAGCTAGTATGACATGGTTGGTACCAATGGATTCATCAGGTTTTATAGTTTCATATATACCAGTATCTTCACTCTAGCTTTAAAACTGAGCCTGATACAACCTAAAACTCGCAAGTTGCGTTAATGCGTTAAAGAAATTAGAAGTGTTCAAATTAATTTGCATTATGGCATTAACTTTGACAGCCCTGGTTGGGAGGGTTTAACGCCACCTACCTGGATTTGGGTTTAGTCACTGTTGTGTCATGTCAGTGAGTAAGAGAGAACACTAATATGTTAATGTCTGAGTTGATCTCAGATGGAAAGTGTCCCACTCAAAGTATTCACCACATTGTGCCTTTTAACGGTCATCATATTCTTTACAGAACAGTATTTCCTTCATGTTATCATCGTATTAACTTACAGACATCTGTTATTTAGCACAGTGGTCAGCCTTTAACCTGATTAGTTGGCGTATTTAAACTTTATGAGATGATATGAACTATGAAAACTTTGACTCATCGCACTCTGGACAGAAGTTTCAAAAGAAATCGTCTCTCTTTACCATTATCAGCACATCTGAAGGACAAATGAGAAACCGTCCTCTTCCCCCAGTGTGACAAGTGTCCTGTGAAGACAAATAAGCACCTGAAAATGTCAAGCTGCCCCTCTAAGGGTGCTTATAAAGTGACTGTGAAGGTGTCTCCTCTATTCTGTGCTCGTGTGCCACTTTGTTCCCGAAGCCAAAGCCCAGCGGTGCTGCCGACCTGCTGTACTCCACACACTGATCACAGCGGCTCAGCAGGGGAAGTGATTGACATACAGTAAATACAAACATATGCTTATGTACTAAAACAGACTAATAAATGCCACAGCTTTTACTGTCAATGATTAAATCACATGTGCGACTAAATGTGAAACTGCAGTTTAAAGTGTGAGGTTTCCTGTCGTGGAAGAAAAAGCACTCGAATGAAATGGAAGGATAATTGATGGTTTCCTCCTCCGAGGCGGAGGACCAGATGAATATTTCAATGAGCGGAGCAGAGGCAGCATCTTGTGTTGGTGTTGATTCATCTAGAGCCCAGGGGAAGGAAAGAGAGTGTGGGGGGCTGCCAGGTCAAGTCCTGAACACAGCTGCATTATTAACAGAAGGTCAGCTGTCAGCGTACGTCTGCAGGGCTCACATCAAAGCAGCACGCTCTATTCTCTGCCTCTGGCTGACACGTTTGTAACCTTGTAGGCCATTTAATGAAGGTTCACGAGCCTTCTCTTCTAGCTTCCACGTTTTTTTTTTTAGTTCCAATAAAACCGAGCCAGACCACGAGGAGCACACAACACACACACACACACACACACACACACAGCATCTGGAGCAAGTTTTATTACTTGGCCATAAAAAGATACAGAAGATATACTGGCTGACAGCCTGCACATATTGACTTGTAGAACATATGGGGCTGTGACAAAAATAAGATAATCTACACATTAGTTCTTTAATTAAAGATACTGTGAGGAACTTTGAATGGTTATGAGTCTCAATGTAATCCTGATGCCTCTATATGACCTACATAATCAAACGAGACCATCAGTGAGAAGATTGGCTATAGTTATTTTTAATGTCATAATGTCTCCGCGACATCAGACAAAATGATTTACAGCACGCCAGTTCACCAGAAACTCCCTCAGCTCAGACTCCAGTGGGGCCTCTGGCAGCAACCAGCCTGCCGCAGATAGACCCAGATCCGGCTTCGTTGCCGCCTTTATCCTGCAGTCGGGGCTCCGGCAGGAGGAGCAGCAGTGGCGGCTCCTCCTCCGCCGGTCCCATTGATTCTGATGGGACCGGCCAAAGACGAGGTGGTGGTCGGATCTTTCACAGGATCTAGGACGACCTGTACATCGACCTCGGCAATGCGTGTGCTGGTGACCGGCAGACGAAAAGAAGTTGCAGCTGGGCAGCAGGGTCTGTCCGCTTCCTGAGAGCCAACACCGTCACCACGCTTGCTGGATGCCCAGGCCATATTGCTGGGCCCGCTGGAGAGAAGGGAGGCCACAAGAGAACCAGAACCAAGACTGAGCGGGGCAGACTGTCAGACCCTGTTGCAGTAAAATGAGAGGTTTCCTGAAGGGAGTCTGGCAGCTGCAGATCTTTACATCACAAGAAGACCATACCATTTTTGTCCACAGGGGCCGCCAAAGTCAGCACAAAATGAAAGTAGTATAGCTTTAAACCTGCAGTAGGCAGAATGTTTTTGGCATCAGCAAAAAATGCTATAATAACCTTTCAGCATATTGTAATTCAAGTGTTCTGAGAGAAAACTAGACTTCTGCACCTCCTCATGGCTCTGTTTTCAGTCTTTAGAAAATCTAGCCCGTGACGGGAGACTTTGACCAATCACAGGTCATTTCATTGAGAGAGAGAGCGTTCCTATTGGCTGTTCATTCAACATAGGCAGCTGTCAATCACTCATAAACTCCGAACAAACGGTGAAACTAGGCAGCCCTGATCTAATATGAATCAACATTCTGTTACTGTAATGCCTATTCCAGAAACATCTTGTAGTGTGCAGTTTAGTGGTGAAATGAGAACGTTTGCTCCGGCTGGTGGTCACAAGCTTTCTCAAAACTTTTTAACATGCTGCTTATTGTCCTTCCATACACTCTGGGCTCAAACACTGAATATATGATTAATCAAGATTGTCTACCAGTCATGGATTGATCATTTCAGTGCCAGTAGCTTCCATCCTCCAGTTTTACTGAGGAGGAGGATGAGGGTTGTCTAGCTGCTGAGCTAATCCCACTGAGAGTGGAGCGGTAGCAGTCTGGACTCAACCTGGCTCAGCAGTCGTAGTGCTGAGTCGCTGTCTGCCTCCTCCATCTCCACCTGGGAGGACCATTAGGCGTGCACTGTCATCCTCCTTCAGCTCCTACAGTACTGCTGCTGTTGTTCTCCCCTGCCGCTGACACTGAGCCACCCTGACACAATGGTGTCACCGCCGGTCCCGCCCAGCTGGAGTTTGACTGACAGGAGCAGCGAGGACAGCAGCTAGCTCCCTACCGCACGGTTATGGAGAGAGAGAGAGAGAGAGAAGAGAGGATCATGGGAGCAGAATGAGGGCTGTGTTGTTGTGATCCGCGCTCAGCCAGCAGGAAGAGATGTAGACAAGCATGTGGCCTCTCTCCGCTTCCCCCAGCGCCATCCCAGACGAGCCGGGCGGCGGGAGGAAGGGCTGTTCCAGTTTTGACAGCTCGTAATCCCCAACCGGAGAGAGGAGAGATGAACCATAAACAGCAGTGCGTAAAATAAAAACTGAAGATACATTTATGCTCAAACTTGACTGCCTCCCGTCTTCTTTGTGCTTTATGGCTGTTTGGGCTGAGGTAGCACGCGGGCCTTTATCATCTCCTCGCTGGGAGGCGACCTGAGGAGCTCACACTGAGAGGGATAAAAGCGGGATGGAGGCTGTGATTTTTAATGAAGGGGGTTGGAGCATCCTCAGGCAGACCTCCTGCGGGGACACGTGCTGTAAAAAAAAAAAGAGCTGTGAAAACAAGATAATCTAGCCCAGATCCTTCGCTTTATAGACTCTACTCCACCCAGCCTCTTTGAAATACACTGAAACCTGACAGTGCGGGAGCCTTTGAGCAGCAGGAATGCTTACTTAAGGCCAATACTTAAACTCTTTAATGTTGACCTCGGGAAGGCCGCTAGCAGCTCACTCGAGGTCTTCCTGTAGCGTTTAAAAAACAATCTTCCTCAATTGGGAAAAACTATATTTTTGTTTTTCCTTTCCTTTCCACTTATTTGAACATTTCCCCTTTTACTGACTTGGTCCCAGGGTTGTAAATCAGAGACAGCAGAGCTGTTGTCACTTAGCAAGTGTCTCTGGTCAGCTGTGTGTAACTTTCCTCTCGCTCACCACAGCAAAGCTTCCCTGGAAAAGGGCGGCCGCTCTGTCTCCTCGTGGTCAGGCTGCCGTGGTGGAGGCAGCAGGAGTGTTTTTGGGGAGGCGGTGGATCACAGCTGCTGCAACAGCGGTGTTGTGTCGGCAGCGTTTCCACTGTGATGTGCCAGGTGACCTCAGTGACCCCCTGGTGGCACGGAGCCAGGCCTGTCTGAACGAGGGCTGGCCTCAGAAGGTCTGAGCCAGAGCGCTGGTCCAGGAGAATCATCCCTTTATTTAATACCTAACAAACAATTGTGAAGACATGTACACTTTTTTTTTTTAAGTTTAAAATTTTGAGATTGAAAGTCTGGGTCTGGGTAGCACACTATTTTAATGGTCCTTAACTTCAGAATAATTTTTCAAAACCTATGTAATGCCATACTAATTGTAGGAAATTATAGGAAAAATACAGTCCAGCTCATAAACACCAGGGTTAAAGATGAGAAGACAAAGAGAAAGAAATGCCACCAAAGAAGCTTTGGAGTTTTATTTTTCTCCAGACTTATTTTAGGTTGTTGCTTCTGAAAGATGCTGATACGTAACCGTGGATACGAAAGGTTACGACAGTTCCTGTTTCTGCTGGAGAGATGGAAGTTGGTCCCGAAGCTTGTAGCTTGAATTGTAGCTGTATTTATCTATACCTTAAAGGGGCTCTCTGTAAGAATCAGAAATTGCTTGTTAACAGTGACACGTGTGGCCGTTAAGTCAACGACAGTCAGCCTCCTGTTGCTCGTGCTACCGACGCACACTAGACTGAACGTGATTGACAGGCGTCATGTTGATTAACGTTAGCAACATTAGCCAGCTAATATCACTATATGTTTCACATGCTTGGCAGTAATGTTAGCTTAACAAGCAAAGGTTAACTTTTCCTGCTTCAGCCTCCCGACCGTGGTCAGAAGACACAGGGGAGACACCGTAGTTTAGGTCTCCTGGGCCAGAGTCGATACCGTTACTCGCTCCGGAGTTAACCCCCATCACGCCACTCTGCACAGTCGGTCACATTCCTGTTTTTGAAGATGGGCTTTACTAGATATAACCTTGTTTTTTTGTGCTTCTGTGGAGTTTGTGTTGGAGTCTGAGTTGTGGTGGTGGGCTGGTCGTTAGAGGACTCCATTTCTAACCGAACGTTAGCTCAGCTAAGGCACTCGCGCGCGCAACATGATGTCACTGATAGAGGAAAGTCGCGGAGTATCTAATTTTTTTAGGTTAGGTTGCAACCTGTTCACACATTGGCGATAAAAAAACGATTTATACGTGTAAAAAGTTCCATCCAGGTTAATGATGTGCCTTCACAGCAGGCTACAGATGGGAGGAGAGGTGAGGCAGCAGAGGACACTGTTCAGACACTGAGGCTGAATTAATATTAGGGTTGAGTTTCTTTCTGTCAGGATGCTGCTGTCATGTTTATGCCCAATCTGATGCATACGGTGACTCGTAGCTGTGGTTGAGGAGGTTGCTGGTGCATGCATGTATCTTATGTGTATATGAATAACTAAAAGAGGTAGCGATAGAGAGAGGATGTGTTAGTTTTGGTGCATTTGATGCCTGTGTGGTGCATCCCTCCATCTGTTTGTCAGTGTGTGTGAGTTGTGGTAACCTTGACTGGCACAGGCCTCCTCCCTCGGCGGGATGCTGCATGACACTGGCAGGACGGCATGCTGGGAGTGCAGAGACGAGGCTTTCCCCCTGGCAGGGAAGAAGGCACAGCGTGTGACACCCGGAGCCCATCATTAGCCTGCTCCCTTTGACAAGAGTCTGCGGCGCTCACTCCACCCCTTCCCATCTTCCTGTCTATCCATTCCATCTCTCCTTTACTTCAGTTCTGCCTCCTCTTCCTCCACTCTGTCAGCCACAGTTCTTCCTCCTCTGCTCCTTTTGCCCCCTGTAATCTTTTTCTACCTCATTAATAACTCCATGCAGACCTCCCTTTCCCTCCCTCTGTCTGTCTATTGAAGGGCACAGAAGGAGGACAGTGTAAAGTGAATTATTATTTCACGATGTGTTGTCTTTACTACAACAGGGTGAGAAACAGCAGGTTTGGTTGCATTATCAGCAGGAAAAAAGAAGGTGGAGTAGACAGGAGTAGTAGACAGAGGTGGTGCTGCTGGGAGCTTTGTGTTGTGATGGGATTACTTGTTGAAATGTTGCTATTAGGGATACTGGTGTGACTGAGCCATAACTGTAGCAGCATAGCAGAGGGCTACAGTCGTATTCATGTATGTCACCCTGCATTAATGCACATACTACTACATTGGGTCTTACTATGTTAAATAGCAGCTGTCAGGTGTGACAGTCAGGGCTTTTTTAACAAAGTTTATTCCTGAATTTTGTTAATACAACTCTGACAATCCACTGCACAAACATGTACAACATATACACACACATACACCAAACTTTAATCAACCACAAAGTTCTCTGAGTCTAAGGAATCAACACGACTAAGGGAAAGGTTGCCAAATCAATGAAAACTTGTCGGCAGACCCCTTAATAGTATACCGGATCTTCTCCAACTTAATAAAATATAACATATCTCTAAGCCATTGTGCAAATGTTGGAACAGTCAGAGCTTTGTTATGAGTTTTTATCTGTGCTGCAAAATTCCATGTGTCAAGAGCAATACTGTTGAAAACTAGAGGTGGGGAAAAAATGTATTCACCTTAGTATCGCAATTTTTTTTTTTTTACCTCTATGCGGAGGTAGAAGGAAGTTACCACTTTAATTGTTGTAGTAACGTGACGTCATATCCATTTCGTATCTGTCTGTGGATAGTGGAGACTGTGGCTGTGCTCTTCTGAACGGTCTCTGGAGCCATAGCGGCGCACACTGCCCTCATTTTCTTCTTTTTCTCCAAGGGATTTTACTGCCAAAAATTCAGTTTCACTTCATACAGTGACATGTATCCCATTGCATTCAATCATTGACACAAGGTGGAAGTTAGGCGGGTATATTAAAGGAATAGTTTGGCCTTTTCTTTGTCAGCTTATAAGCATATTTATTTGAACAGCCTTTTCCCCCCTGCTTCCAGTCTTTATGCTAAGATAGGCTAATGGTCTTCCAACTCAAGCTCTGTAATTAACACAGCAAACAAGCTCACATCCCAAAATGTCGAACTACTCGTTTAAAAGAGTGGAAGTGGAAGTTTGTTAATGTTTGCTAAACGTTAGCTGACATAAGCAAGCTCACACGGTTAGTACAAGTTATTTGCTGCATAACGGTGCATATTAAGGTTGTACTGTTTACCTTGGTGTTGTTGGTGGTCGTGTGGAATGGACGTGATGCAATGTATTAAATATACGCTCAGTAGGCTACTTTATTTATTAATAATAAGCGTGATAAACAATACACTGAATGTAATGATAATATAATACAGTACATTACTTTATTTATTGATAAGGAACCAAGTCACCTTAACACACATAAAAACACACATGATTTTCCACCTTAACACACGTGAAAACACACATGATTTTCCATCATGGGTCCTGGCAATAGAGATGGGTTCCAGTGCCGGAGGTGAAGCCTGGAGCTCTGCAACAGGATGCTATCGTCTTTTTCACTAATTATCTGTGCATTTAATGCACTTGCTCGGTGTAAAGAGAGTCTGTTTCCAGCAGCACAGTATCAAATTCTAAAGCGATATGTAGTATATATTAAACGTGTCCTTGTCAAGGATATATTCTCCCACATGTACAGTATGTCCCAATCTGTGTGAAACAAATTAGTAGTCCAGCTCTCCAGCCTCCACCCAGCCTGTTTCCACTCTCCTCTCCTGGAGCCGGAGGGGTTTTCATTCAGAATCAGAATCACATTTATTCGCCAAGTACGTGTGCACATACAGGGAATTTGACTTTTGCATCTCTCTCAATGTACTTAAGCAGAAATAGAAATAGAAATAGGGACAAGGACAACAAAGCTGGACAATAAAAGGTAAAGAATAGACAGGACTATTATGTACACAAGTATGTGGGAAAAAAAATGTATATATTAATTTCATTCATTAATTTTTTCATTTCAAAAGTGTTTTTATATCTACTTTTTTCTGGCTGTATATATTAACCATTAACTATGGACAATCATTTGATAAATCCCGATTAAATATTTTAATCAATTTCCTAATACTATTTTTTGGGCTTCGAAGCTTCGGAACAGTGCTGCTGCCGCACTACTGTATACACACATGCACCTCTACACAGAACAAACAGCGATATCCATCTGAGAATAACTAATAATTAATATTGAATATGTATAATGAATGATGCTGTGGGATTATTCCTTATTTCATGGGCTATTTGGGGATTTAAACTTTATTCTATTACATAAAAAAAAAAACCCAAAGCATTGAAATACTGATTCAGAGGTGGATTACCGTGGTAACGGTCAAAGCTTCGAAGCATTCGGGCCAGCCCTAATATTCTATAAACATACAGTATATAAAAAGCACCAACAACCAACAATAAAATCAGAAATAAATAAACTAAAACGTCTATATACAAGTCAAGTGTTCTGTAGTTGTTAGCAGTTGTAATTCAGACCTCCAGTGATCACAGGGATGGAAAAAGCCTTCCCTGAGGGGTTAATATGTGATATTCAGACAGTGTGCCCTCCACCTCCTTCACCCACCACCCAGAACCCACTCCCTCCTCCTCTCCTGCTCCTAATGAACCCCGCCCCATCCCCTCCCCTCCCCATCAAATATAAATGCAGCGTCTCCCTCGACGCCTGCCCCCAAACGTCATGACATACCTTCAGCTCTGCACAACCGCCCCATGAATTATTCACCCACTGTGGCACGTGGATGCGGGCGTGCCACTGGATAAACCCCCCCCCACCAACACGCTTCTTCATCCCCCTTGTCTTTTCTTAGACGTGGAGCGCAGGTGGGTGCCACTTTATTTCATGTTAATCAATTTCCATCCCATTTACTCCTTAAATCACACTCTCTAGAAGCTTTAGGTCTCTGGCTCCAATTAAAGCACCTAATGAATTTTGTCCATCCAGTGTCGTATGAACAGCCTTTTGTGTTAACTAATTATAGATCTGACTCCACTAGCTGGTCACGTCCTGCTCTGTAATTGGATCTTCCCCGAGGGTTCATTGATTTCATGTTGAAAGTTGGCTGAAACATGGAAGGAGGTGCCGGGTCTGATATGAATCAGGATTACTGAAAGCTGTATACGTGATCCAAACAAAAGGAGAATAATTCATGTTTCTTCATATGAAAGTCAGTTAATTTTAATGAAACGACGCCGTGAACCGCCTCAGTTTTGGTTTGTCGCCTCCAGAGCTGCTTCTGCAGCCCTTTGGGATGTGAGAGACTGGGGGAGTAAACAGCCAAACAGCCCCTACGGCAAGCAGGTGGCGTCTTTTTCTGCGAAGGAGGAATAATTAATCTGCAGAGAGGGGCTGCGTGAAAAGGAGGGAAGGAAGAGGGAAATAAAGAGATGAAAGAGCCTTCAGTTCAAAGAGAGCAATCGGCGATGAGTTGGGCCCTCCTTACTGGGCCTGAAGGAGGCTGGGGAGGGAGGAAGGAGTCGGACAAACGGGGCTTACAACTGTCACGACTGAAGCAGATTGCATTTAACAAGAATCCACTAATCTGATTGCTCAAACGATTGTTCTAATTGATTCGAGTCGGTCAAAAAAAAAAAACAGTAATTGAATAAGAGTGTGGTATTTGTTGGGTTTAGATTGTCAAATGATTTGGGGAGATTTGGAGTGACATGTTGGACTCTCCATCACCATCATCAGAACACCAACTGAGGGAATAAGAATGTAGTTCAGCAGACTTGGATCATTTATGACGAGGAGCGCCGAAGTTGTTCTGGAGGCTCGTGGTCGACTTACACTTTATGTTGGTTCTTCCTTTCTTTTGTCATCATGTGGATGTAGGGCTGGTTGTGGAACCTAAATACGTTTTGACACCAGCTGAAATGTGTCTTTAGCACCGATCACCAAAAACTATCAAAGGCTGGGATCAAATGTCTGGTCAGACTTGTAATGTTTACGTATTCTTTGATCAGATAGTTCCTGAGTTAAAGCAGCAGTAGGCAGATTGGAGCAAATATATACAAAAAAATCTTATAAAACGGTCACAATATCCTGACAGTAGTGCATGAGACAGGTAATTTGAAAAAAGTAATGTTCCTCCGGTGCTCCTAACGGCATCTGCAAGATTTCACAGACAGGAGGAAAACAACCAATCAGAGCCGAGGCGGAGCTTTGCCGTCTCTCCGATTAAAACGGTCAAATATGAATGAATATTCTGTTACTGTAATGCCTATTTCTCTCCTCAAGTGGTTTTCATGTTTGATCCGAGTTTGCGAGTTTTTGACAGCTCCCTCTGTTGAATGAACAGCCAATAGGAACGCTCTCTCTCTCTGAAATGACCTGTGATTGGTCAAGGTCTTCCGTCACGGGCTACATTTCCTAAAGCCTGAAAACAGAGCCATGAGGAGGTTCAGAAGTCTAGTTTTCTCTCAGAACACTTGAATTACAAAAGGTTATTATGGAATATTTTTCCCAATAATGCCGAAAATATTCTGCCTACTGCTGCTTTAATCTTAATTAAGAATGATACACCTTCACCACAGTGAGGCATACAGTTTATTAATAAAACACTGGTGTGGGATCCATAATTGGTATTGGCCCAGGTATCGGTGTCGCATCGGGATTGAAGAAGTCAGATCATTACATCCATAGTGGAAACCGCTGATGTGGCCGATGTTTCGAGGTCCAGAATTAGAATCTGTTGAATTTAAACAAAATGATTTCAGAAGTAAAGTTATTGTAATGTGTCTTTTTCCTCTCTTAGGGCTGCAGAATGATCTAGTTTTGAAAGTAACCTTCCCCAGTAGGGTGTATCTGGCTCTTGGGGCTGCATCTGTCTCTGTCAGCAAGACTAGAATAACAATAGTCCAACTGGGCCTCTGGTAGCAGCACATCCAGTCATTACTGACTGCTTGATGTGTGATGTCACTCTGGGTGACAGCAGTGCCTCCACTCTGCTTCACATATTTCAGCGGTGAGAGATGATCTGCCCCTTATCAGAATCAGAAATCTATGAGAACCACCTCCATCCAGCTCCATATGACCAGCTGTAAGGCTAAGCCATATCTCTCCCTGAAAAACACACCCCCCTCCTCCAAAGATTATCATTTAACAACTGCACAGGAACAGCTGTCCATCCGGCTCAGAGGGATCAATACATTTGTTTCCCTTTCCAAAAAACCGATTCAGTCGGCCTCTGGCTGTCGCGGGTTATGTAAAGAGTCGGGATGCGGAGCGGTTTGTGGTCTCGGTCAGCGCTGGCGTCTGCTCTGAGCATATACGATTAGAGATGCTGTGCAGTCTTGCGCTGAGCGTGGCATCGCTGCTGCTGCTGTTGTTGCCTGGACACCCTGCCCGCCCCGTGTCCTGTCACACGGGATTACAGCACCCACTGACAGAGCGGTCGTGGCGTGTGCTGCTGCACCACCGCCGCTTCACGTGTGAGCTGCCCGTTTCGCTCTGCCCACGCGTTTGATGCCAGGTCGTTGACATGGGTCAAACCAAGTCGATTACAAGGAGCACGAAGGTGATATTACACTCATCCTGATCCTCTTTTCTGATCCAGCTGTTTTAAAAAAAAAACACACACAAATAATACGGTAAGATTTCTCTCACTTCCTGTGACAGCTTCTGATTGGTGCTGACGGGCGTTTTGGCCTCTGTGTGCACCGGCGTGCCATCTGATGGATCAGCCTGTAATTGTGTTGAGAGAGAGTGGTCACAGTGTGTCAGTCAGTATGAAGCTCCTGTTCTAACTGGTAGAGAAGACGGCTCCTCTCAGTGGAAGGCACTGGCTTCAACAGAGGCCTGCGCCTGAACAAGGGTAGTCCTGGATCATTGTGTGAACGCTGTAATCTTGACACTAAAAGGTGCATTGAGTTGTTACAAGGTGAAGGCATGCTAGCTGGCCGTAGAAGTTTCAGTGTTTATTACAGCTATCAAGATGGAAATCCTGGATGGAAAGAACACCATGTAATTTTTTCTGTTCTCAGTGAAGATGCTACAAGCAGGGATGTCACTTTGGTTTTCTACAGTACCGTACGATGCCTGCAGGGCCCAAAATTAACACCCGCCAAGCGCCAAATGCTGCTGCTTCTGTCCTCTTCTCTCTGTGTCAAAGTTTGACACACAAACACACACAACAATGTCATGCAGTAGCAAGATGCAGAGATGCAGAGATCCTTTATGTTCGAGAAGAGGATTCACTCGTGAGGGGAAAAAACTGAACTGAACAAACTGATCAGAGAGGTTATGTTACTGAGCACCAGTTGGATCCAGTTAGGCTGCTGTTAAAATGACGTTACGTTTGATGAATATGGCTTGTTTAGGACTTGAGACCTGAGTTGGAACTTGAGTCACAGACTTGAGACTTACTTGTGATTTGCAAAACAATGACTTGGTCCCACCTCTGGTAGCCTATACCCAGTGAAATGTCACCATGTCAGTGAATGTAAACTACTGCTTGCAATCTGAGGATATACATAGACACATGTACACATTGCATGTTTTTTTTTTTACCGTGGTATCGAATTTGGTATCGAGAATCGTGAAAATTCACTGGTATTGGTATCGACTACTAGATTTCTGGTATCGTGACATCCCTAGCTACAAGTCACCAGTTTCACCAGTCTCATATGTCTGAGTTTTTGCCACACACACACACTCATTTTGTCCATAATCGTGCAGCCCTATTTTGCCAGTGATGGAAGAAGTATTCATGTCCTTTGCTTAAAGAGTAACTTAGGTATTGTTGTGCAGCAGATTCCACTGTGATATTATCAGTAGGTGGATATTGTGTCATTGTTTGGTTACTGTCACAGCTTGTCATTAGATCCCAGTGTGATTATCTCTATTCAGAGTGCTTATTGTTTGTCAGTGAGGTTCCTTTCTATGATCATCTACTTGTTTATTGCTGCTGCTGCTAAGAAGGGGAAGCCCACACTCCTCATTCATTATTCTCCTCTCCGTCCTCACAGTGTGTTACACAAGTTGAATGCAGTTTCTGTTTCTAGCTGCAGTCAGATGAGGTGACTGAGCCAGCAGACGGAGGGAAGGCAGGGGAGGGAGTAGTGAAATATATTCTCCAGTGACACATTTGAGGACAGACTGGAGCTGAAGGCCAGACCGACGCTTTGTCTCCCGAGGAGAGGCTGGATTTATCGCCCGTTGTGTCTGCGCTGATGCGCCACGCCGTCGCTGGTATTTTCATCGTTGTTTTGCAGAGAAACAATTAAACGGCATTAATTCCTCCGGGAGTACACAACATTGTCAAAGAGTAATCTTGTGCCCCGCTGTGGTGTGGCTCATGTCCTTTTTCAAATCTCAGCATTTCATTTTGCTGAGGGAAAGACCATTCTAGCTTAGTCATAAATAAACTGTTGAGAAAGTATTTCAATATGTTCTTAGACTGTAGTCTGGAGCTGTGTCTACATTACTCCCCTACAAACACAGTGGATAGATTCCCGCTTCATTGCAACCCAGAAGATTCAGATTATTACAAAAGAAAAGTCAGAACGACCTTTTTTAGCAGTTTTGCACTTCCATGAAGTCGGGGAGCTTGTAAAAAAACAGATTGGGTCAAGCTCTACAAACAATGGAGCTTTCAATTCCCATAATGCATTTTTCCATCTGATAAATCATTTCAAAAGTTGGGATCTCAACAGCTAATTTCACTTCTCTTAAAGGGACAATGTGTAGGATTCAGTGGCATCTAGTGGTGTGGTTGCAGATTGCAACCGACTGAGTACCCCTCCGCTCACCGTCACCACGCTGCTGGAGGCCCAGGCCGTATTGCTGGGCCCGCTGGAGGGAAGGGAGGCACGGGAGAACCAGAACCAGGACTGAGCGGGGCAGACTGTCAGACCCTGCTGTAGTGAAATGAGGGGTTTTCTGAAGGGACTCTGGTGCTCGGAAACACTACCGCTCTTGTCCACAGGGACCACCAAAATCAACACAAAATGAAAGCTCCTCGTAGTAGCTTTAATGTGACGTCTCATTCAGCATTTCTTTTATTTGTCTTTCTGAAAACATAAAGTGTGTTCCTGCTGTTAACTTTCCATATTATCAGACCAATCAGCTCCACTTTCTTTCAACTCCAGTTTTCTTACTTCTGTGACAGAACCTGGAAGTTTCGGTTTCACTTTGGCTCTCGATGTCCCGCTCAGTGTGTGTCGCTGTAACTGTATTTCCAACTTCAAATTCCTGCTTTTAAAGCAGAAAGTCCGACTTTGTAGCTCACTGTGCAATGCAGTAGACATTTTTAAAGAGGATTATGACAGAGGATTTATAGGTAGTGCTGCACAGTAAAGAATAGAGTTGAATGCTTTGAAGACGAAGGCTGACTTTGATTGTTTCGGCTCCGTGACAAACGCAGCGTCCGGTCGCCGACACTCTGTCCTCCCACCGCTCTCCGTTAAGATCAACGGGGTGATGTTGACAGCACGGCGCCGCGCCGCCACATCTCCACTTCTCCCCCGGCACAGCCTCCCTGACATCAGTGTTATAGGAGCCGTTATTCCTCCTCCTGACCAAGAAAGAGACACACTGTTTGTGTGAGTCATCCAGGGACCAAGCTGTGTGTCAGGCTATAAACAAAAGGTCCCTGCCTCCCAGAACAGAGTGCTGATCAGTGGACGGGTGTCATCTGTAGAGAAAGCAGTGTGAAGGCACAACCTTGAACAGAGTGATGAATTCAGTTCGGTTTGGTGTGCTGAGCGGCCAGACGGCATGTTTCATCTTATCGATCCACCACTCCAACTTATAGTATATATTATATAGTGTATATAAATTGAATTCACTGCCTGCATTAAGGCTCTTTTAGCCTGTTTACATTTTATTACTCCTGCCAGTTATCACATGTAATCTTCCACTGTCACGTTCACTCAAGAGTTATGTGTCCATCACTCAATCAGCCTCAACCTGCTGTCTTTTTTCTCTCTCTCGTCGTCCCCAGATTATAGATAATGGGCTGTGTGCAATGCAAGGATAAGGAAGCAACCAAACTCACAGACGACCGAGACACCAGCACTTCCCAGGGAGCCGGCTACCGCTATGGGGCCGACCCCACGCCGCAGCACTACCCCAGCTTCGGGGTCACCGCCATCCCCAACTACAACAACTTCCACGCCCCCGTCGGACAGGGGATGACCGTCTTCGGAGGGGTCAGCACTTCCTCTCATACTGGAACGCTGAGGACTCGTGGTGGGACAGGTAAGGGATGTGTGATGTTCGAGGTTAGTTAGGAACAGTCGTGATCAGAAGTGTGAAAACCACAGTCAATCTAAATCTGGTTGATGCTTGCACTCTGCTAAAATATTAAATACATGCTGCTTAATGTGCTGTGTATGATGTGACAACGCTAGGCTTAGGTTTAGGCACAAAAACAACTAGATGCGTTTTGGGAAAGGTTGTGATTCGAGTTAAAATGACTACTTCGTAAAGGTTGGGGGACCTTCATCATCATGGTTACAACTATAACGGCTAGGTTAACGTCAGGGAATGATCGTGGTCTTAGTTTAAAGAAGCCAACGTTTACTGTAGGTGTGAAACAGGAAACAAACTGCGGTCTCCTGTGTTAAAAGCTTAGACTATAAATAAGAAGTGGGCGTAGTCACCGTGACGTCACCCATTGGTTTGTGGACTGCCGTTATGAAGCCTCGAGGTCAGCATTTTGGCCGTCGCCATCTTGGTTATTTACAACCAGAAGTGACACAAGAGGGTGGAGCTAAATACAACATTTTTAGGCGACCAAAAAGGATATAATTAACTTTCATGAACTGAAAACACTGTGAAAGGGTTAAAGTTGTAAGAGGGAAACACGGACAACTCCCAGACCGGACAACGCCGTGGTAGCAACCTGTCAATCACAAGGTAGCCCCGCCCTAAAGCATCCCCTGCTTTATGGTCTATCTGACTCTAAATGGGACCATAATTTACTAAATGAACATCATAAAGACTTGAAACTAGCGATTGAGACCATAAACTCATGTTAACAATGTTTACTGAGGTAATAAATCAAGAGAGAAGTAGGCTCATTTTCTCATAGACTTCTATAGAATCAGATTTCTTTTAGCAACCAGAGGAGTCGCCCCCTGCTGGCTGTTAGAAAGAATGCAAGTTTAAGGCACTTCCTCATTGGCTTCCCTTTTCAGAGCCAGAGGTTGCCCACTGGTTAAAGGCCAACATTTTGTAGACCCATCGATCCTCCCCAACCCTGACCTTGTCCTATGCAGACTTTGTGGCTCTGTAACGGTGTTATACTATTTTTATTATAATTGCTCCTGATGGAATCACCCCAACTGCTAGATAGCATTCATCACTTGAATGTAAACGTATCTTGTTTTTGGCCATTTGCGTTGTTTTTTCTTGGGAGGGAAGTCTCTGTTTATACTGCCAAGATCAGGAAGGACATAATGGGCGGCTGTGGCGGGTCGCCCACCAATCGGAAGGTCGGCAGATCAATCCCCGTCTCCTCCGGTCTCATGTTGAAGTGTCCTTGGGCAAGACACTTAACCCCAAATTGCTCTTGAAGGCTGAGCCATCGGTGTGTGAATGAGTATTTACATTAGATCCTGATGGGCAGGTTGACACCTTGTATAGCAGCCGTACAGCAGCAGAACAAGCTCTTCATCTATCACCGGTTGTTATCGGGTCATGTCACGGACAGCGGTGATCTCGTTAGTCTCATATTGAAAGGTCAACACCAAATATAGTCAGAGTTTACACTCACTGAACTGGCATAACACCCAAGCGGAGTGCAGCACCCAAGGTAATGCTACTTCAAGATTTGGGATCTTCACTCTGTCAAGAGGAAAACATGATTCATTGGTGTGCAGAGGTCTTTGTCTACACAATGTCTACACAGGCTGCGTAGTGATAGCAGCACACTTACTAGAGCACTTCCAGTCGTCTGTCAGTAGCCGTGTTTTTATGCACATTTTGAAATATTGCATTAGAAAAGCTGCTTGGAAACGTCAAAACTCAATAGAATTTACTCAATCGTGCAAAAAGGTTTTTACGCTCACTTGAGGTGGGGTTTTTTTTCTCGAAATAGAGTTGATGCGCTAAATGGATTATGAAAATGTCTTTGCCAAATAAGGTCTGACGTAGTGAACATTTAACTCACATGACTGATCCGCTGTTTTTGCTGTCGGAGTCTTCCTGTATATTCCAGTAACATGCAACGTAGTCGGGGGTATATAGCGCTCCGCGTGTCCGTCATACCATCCTTCCGTCCGTTCACATGTTACACCTTCGTTTCCAGAGCAGAGCTCGGAAACTCGGACACAGTTAAAGCTCTGAGAATCAAACGGTATTTTGCCAAGAACACAGAAGGAGGAAGTCATTAATTTGAAGGGTCCTTTGGTGTGTCTTTATTGTTTTGTCAGAACAGGGAAAGTATCTGCAACTAACACAAACTGGAGTGTGAAGGTCATTTCTTTTGACTTCATTCCCACACAGTTGCAGCCAGTGATATCCTCGCTGACAGCCTCCCACACACATCCACCTCCGTATGCAAACGCGCTAACTCTTATGCTGTGTTCAGACCAAGAACGAAGATTTTCTCGCGCAAGTCGGTCTCGGTCTGGTCTCTGTACGTGTCTTTCGTGACACATGACGCGATGCGAACACGCGAAAGTCACGTCATTCATGCCATTTGTCGCCCGGTGCGAATTTGCGTCTAAAGACTTCCTGTGGCATCCCAAAATCCTGACAATCCTCACCTCACAGCCCCTTCTACAGTTCCACTGCCGACCCCGACCCGGCCCAGCCCGGCCCTGTCAGGAACGTCCGGCTGGCATTAGCACAGGGTTTTGTGTGTGCCAGGATCATTGTTTACGTAGGGAATATTCCTACTCAGGATATCCTTTATATTTGACTGAGCCCAGGCTGCTCTGCAGAGGAACTCAGCATTTCCACTCAACTTAGCAGGAGTCCTCTCCCTCATAGTGTGGATTATTTTCTGCGCTGCATAATCCAAATCCACTCAGTGGCAGAGGAGCAGAGCGGGGTTTAGCTTTTTAATTTTCTCCTGGTGGGGAAATTTGGACATAAGCCGCCCTTCCCTCTCAAACCTCCGTTATAACACAGCTGCCTCGCTTGTTGGCCTGACAGCACAGTCACCCCTCTCACCCCTCCAGTCGCACTGCAGAGGAGCCCAAATTGCAGCTGGCTTCAGGAATCTTTATTGATTACCAGTTGGTCTTTTGCTGATGTCATTTCCCCAAATGGAAATTCACAGTTTGGTCCTGTGACCTTATGTAACTAATTGAGTAGGATCCCAGCAGACAACTCTGAGATGAATCAATAAACCAGTTTACACCTAACGCCCACCTCTGCTGACCTAATGGAACATCCAAGCAGCGCATAAAACCACAGCTGTGATGCGTTCAGGGTCTTGTTACGTCGTCGAGTGTTTCAATCAGACCCTCTCTCCACTTCTCTCCGTTATCACATGAATAGCAGCAGGTCCTCTCTATCTGCAGTCCCATCAGCCTCTTCATACCGAGCCTCAGTCCTGTGAGAGCGTCTCAAGTGAAATGACTTGAAAAAATGCGATCAAGAGAGTTTAAGTGGACTTTAAAGAAGTGCCCATTCAACTTCCATTTGTCAGACACTCAGAGGCATGAAACAGCTCAACAGCTGCAGTCACCTCAGACCTGAGAGAAACACTCTGGGTGCTGCTTTTTGTCTTATCGCCACACTGTCATGAGACGAGACAAATCCAACTAAGACAGTGAGTTAGATAGAGAGCCAAACCTCTTAAAGGATAATTAAATTTTTTTCACAATTTCAGCCGTCCTTCCTCTCGGTAATAACAACATCGTACTCACTAAATCAATTGTTGAGATCTGGGAATGCAGCGACTTTGCTCAGTGTAGTGGTGCAAGAAATACGAGTCATCCGATCCGACAGGTTGGAAACAAACCCACTGATTAGTCAAACTCGAAGTGAAAATAAGGCGAAATATAAAAGGTTACCCACATGTAGATATCTTTGCACGCACACTTCTCTGGGGCAACGAGGGTTTATTTGCATTTTGTGTGCACTCACTCTCAATTTTACCTCCAAATAAAGAGGTTTTTTTTTATCAACTAAACTGTTGGCTTGACAGAGAAAGTTCCCTCTTAACCTTGGATGTAGTAGTTTGAGAAAATAATGTAGACTCAAGGTCTTCTAACTTGTTTTTTCCAGAGCTTTTAACCACATCGAACAGTCTTCATGTGTCTTTGTCATCTACTGATGACGTAACCTGATAATGTTCTCAATATCCCTACTCTCTTTTAGAAAGAAAGTTTACACATTTGTTATACACGATTATAGTACGATTAGCGATGTTATTCTCAGGTTTGTCAATTTATGTCATTGTTGTCACTATATTAGTCCGTGAGCCACGACCCCAAATTTGGGCTGTGGGTACCATCTTGGGGGAATAATTCTCATAGTGACTTTTATACACCCTCAGTGCTATAGAAAATATGTGATAGCATTGCAGCGGTGGTAGCTTCCTGTGTGTTGTCTCTCAATTTATACCATAACCTCATGCCAAAACAGACTTTCAAAACTATATTTAGAACAGAAGAAAGCATTCTGCTTCATATTGATGGTTCTCTCTTAATATTGACCCTTACACTTTGAAAATTGTTGGAAATGTAACTCAGACTATATATGTTTTTCAGAAAAGTTCAAATGATTATCTCTACAAATGTTATCTGTTACTGGCAGTCACAACACAGTGACTATACATTACATGAGATGAACTTTTCTGCTCTACTGATGTTGACCTTAAGAGACCCACATAGACTATTTTTGTCTTTTTTACGGGTGGGTACAAGGGGTCTTTAGGGGGAGATAGCAGGTCAGTAGTATATGTCACATAGAAGTGTTGGACATCATCTGAAAGCACTGTGTCAAGTTGTTCTAGTCATAAATAAGAAATGAATGAATTAAAATAAATTGTAAAAGTGTATAAGGGTTTAGAACATTATGATAGAAGTATATGATGGTCATCCCCATGCTCTATTATGTCTCATAAGTTGTTGGGTTTGATACCATTTGTTACACAGATTTGGTGCTAAATTTTAAAAAATGTTACCCCTGGAGAAGTGATAAAAATGATCAATAATCTCTCCAAAATACCACATTAAGACACCAAGACCTTGAGGAACACCATAGAAAAAGCCATGCTGTGATTTTGTCACAGATTTCTGCAAGAATTGCATTTTTCAGTGATTACATGGTGAACACTTCTGATGTGTAAACTGCTCAGAAACCCCCTTATTGTCAATTTAGCCAGGAAAGCCATCCATCCTCTAAATGCTCTAGGTCTGTAGTTGGTGTTTGTTAAGTTTCACGAGGCTGTGATTATCCTAGAGGTCATCACAGGTCATTTTATACAGTGACGTCAAGTTTAAAAAAAATGGTCTCACTACAATGAAATGTCTCCTATGGGGACTAACATCATCACACATGAATACAGTTGAGCTCATTGGATCCACAAGAGTCTCAGCTTTACAGTGATACCCAATTTATGTAATTCAGGACCGTTTAGAGACCCCAGTATGCAGAAATATTCAGATAAACCATTTTAGAATAGGCGAAAATAACACATTTATACTGCATTCAAAAAACAACAAGAAAGCCAGCCAGCCTGCAGCCAATCAGAATCGAGTATTCGCCTATAAAAGCTGATGTTGCCTACTGTAGTTTCAGGGGATACCCTCCATACTCTGCCATTAAGAGGGATTTTTGTCAAGTTATACAGTATCTGTCCTGAAAGACATTACTCATTCAGTCTGAAGAAAAGCGAGTCAGTATACTATATAACTCTCTTGCTGTAGTTTGAAAATCATTTCAGTTTTCTCTTATAACTACAGAGGCCAACAGCACGAGGGAAGTTGTGTGTACACTAAAAACACAGTTTTGCTAACAAATTCTGCTGTGATGTTCCCAGTCTTGTCCGTCAGCAGAATTGTTCGTTGGTGAGATAACGCTGATAATGACTGAAAAAGGGTTTTCAGGCCTGTGGTCTTTATCTAGAGAGGTTTTTAGCCTGTCAGATGGGAGTCAAACTGGACTCAGGCAGGCCAAATCTCAGCTTCTGTCACTGGACCGCTCCATGTCCGAAGCAGTTTGTGGCTGCCCTGCGAGGCTGGATTCACACTACTTGTCTATTCATGTAGTTCAGGTGGTGGATTTGCTTCAGACAAGCAAAAATACTTGAGCTAGCATGCCAAAGCGAGGTAGGGATTTATCTGATGCTCTTAATAAGAGAAACACAACGAGTCAACTGGTAAAGAGCTCAGTGTCTTATTCACTGACGGTGGTCAGACAATGAATTCATTCTCAAACTACTATATAACCCTGTAACCCCAATTAAAAGTAAGCAAGGATGAATCTTTTTAGAGTGTAATTTTATATTGTTTGTTAATTTCATAGAAGCCGTATTAAAATGAGACCAGGAGGAGCTGGTTTAGTTTGTCCCTGAGGAGCCTGTGAGTTTATTTCTGTACTAAATGCTTCACTTTGTTCTCTGTTGTCTCCTAATCATCGACTATTTGTTATATTTATGTTCTACCAGCACACCTAAAAGGGTAGTTTAACAGTCTGAGTGTTTCTCCACCTCACATTCTCATTTGTATCAACCTCCTGCTGCGATCTGTTCACACATCCTACAATGAGCCTCAATTCCTTTATCACGTTTGCCACAAGCAAGCAGCAAGCAGCAAGCAGCAAGCAGCAAGCAGCAAGCCGGCTGAGAAAATAGTCCTGTGAGAGGAGAGGAGTGCTACTGGGAGATAATCTGCTATTTCTTCTGTACTTCTGTGATGAGGGCAACATTAGTGGGATTATTGGAGGGAGATGTGGGACAGAGGATAAGACTCAGTGGGGAGAAGGGGACTTCAGGTACTTTGTGAGAAGAATTTAGCATTTTTCTGCAAAGGTTATTCTACCATTATGAAGCCAGTATTACCACAGGAGAGCTGTGCTGGCAGAGAATTAGAGCAAAGCCAATCTTGGAACAAAACGGTCTGATGATGGATAAGCCTCTGGGGGGCAACGGACAATATTTCTGAGGTTCTGGTGTAGCCAGCGGATATCCAGGCCAAGACTTCCTCGTCCGTGCGCTGCTCATTGTTTACAGTCCGATTAGCAACTTGAGATGCGAGACCGGAGTTAGAGTTGAGAGACGACGCGTACGACCGGATTGTTTCACAGGTAGCCAGTTTAGAAGGTCATTTTAAACCAATAAAAAACTAAATCATATATAATCATAATTAATTAATCATATAGCTATAAAACGCACGGTCAGAGCTGCGAGCCACCTTCGCCCCGGAAGCATTTACAAGCACGCCCCGTGATTTGCATAAAGTAGCCTGGACCTCAACTTTATGCAAATGAGGAGCGGGCGTCTGACGAATCGCGCCGCCACGCTACCAGAATGCATTGCACGGCTGCTTACATAGGCAATTAATGGGGAGCGTGGAAAGGACAGAGGCCATGGACACGTACCATTAGACGTTACCACTTTATTACATTGCGAGCATCAAAGCTTGCACGTAGCAATTAACACTTTGTTTTCTTCATCTAGTCTCGTTCGGGTGGGACAGGGACGTAAAGGGGGGGCAATGGCCCCTAGGACCGTCTACTTCCGGCGCCAGTCCGACGGTTTTCATATAGAGCAGGTCTAGAACGTACTCTATAATTTAGAGACCCAACAAGAGATCCTCCAGGTGTAACAGTAGCAAAAAAAACAAGCTATCCTTTAACAGGTAGAACCCTTGAGAAGAACCAGGCTCTGGGTGAGCGGTATCTGCCTCGACCGGTTGGGTTTATCTGCACCTTTACTCCTGTTTACAATCATTTACATGATGTGTTAAGAAATGACCACTGTGTATGGGAACTGACAAAAAAGTTCTCACTTAAAATGTATCATTGCAGCGCCAAAAGGCACGGTGAAAAATCTTTGGGTGCACCTAAATGAAACAGTTAGGCGCATCAGTGCAACCAATGTAAAAAAGTTAGTCTGGAGGCCAGATGTGTCGTCTGACAATAACTAAAGTGTTTTGAATGCCCACGTTAGAAGCTGCCAGTGCGTCGTCAGTTAAACAGTCAGAGCTTCGTTTTCTCTCTCTCGCTAATCTGCCGAGCGCTGACGCTGTGTTTCTATCCCTCCTGCAGGAGTCACCCTCTTTGTGGCACTTTATGACTACGAGGCGCGGACAGAAGACGACCTCAGCTTCAGGAAAGGAGAAAGGTTCCAGATTATCAACAGCACGTAAGTCGCTACAGCTGCTTATCACACTGCCGGCACTCGGGAAGGAATGCAAGTTTCCCATTTTATCACCGTCTTAAAGGGGACGGTGCTGCTGGGTGGCGGGGGGGGGCAGACAGAGTGAGGTAAAAGTGTCAGCTTGTACATGGAAAAAAAGTGTTTTTGTTGCATAATCTGGAGCAAGCTACAGCCCAAAATAAATCTGTTTAACTTCAGCTTGTGGAAGTATGAATTATATAAAACTCATGTTCAGTTGTTACAACCAACCTGGGAGCTCCGACATTGACCACTGAATTCATTTACACGAGAAAAAAGGCTTAAATCCAATGAAAACTGGCAGCAGCTCAATATCGGTTACACTATAAATGGGTGCAAAGAATTTCAAATGAGGTAAAAGTGGTGTCTTGAACATGCAATATGACAGTCAGCAGTAAAGGCAGGTTATTTAAGGTCTACACAGGGTGGAGCAGGAGGGCCTCCAGCCAGCAGTGATGAGTGGTGTTCCTTGAAGACGTCCCTCTGAGCTTGGACTGGAGGTGCCCTGCTCCACCAACAGCGATGCTGGCTGATCTTTCTTCCGGGCCTGCAGAAGAGCAGATGTCCAGTATGTACAGTACGTGTGTGTGGCTGGGAGGAGAGGCGTGATCACCTGTCAGATCTTTAACCGTCGTGGCCTCTGCTTGAGGAAGGTTTTCATTTTGTGAAAACCACTTTCGCTTTCTGTCTACATGAGGCTGCTGTGAGTGACCCCTCAGCTGCCTCTCTGTCTGTTTGGGTTTCTGCAGAGATGCAGTGACGTTAGAGGAGGCGGGCAGACTGCCGGCTCTGTGCTCTCATCCTATTCTCCTTTTTAGATCTGCTGTTCAGTCTGCTGCTCTGTGCTCTACTGCAGAAGGACGGCAGGTTTTTCACTGGGACTCCATTGTTTCATGATTAAGCTGATTACCTGAATGTATCCATCACCACACTGCACTGATTTCTGCGTAAATAGATACACACACACAGCCAGTTGAAGGACACTGTATATATTACCATGGATTCTGGATAGCTACGTGTAAGGCCGATAGGTTTAGTTCACAATGAAGTCAATTCTTTTGTTGTTTCAAGTCAAACAAAACTAAAACTATGGGAATGCTATAATAGTAATAATAATGATAATGATAATGATAATAATAGGGCTGTCAAGGTTAACGTGATAATATCATGAAATTAAATTAATTTTAACGCCACTAATTTCTTTAACGCATTAACGCAACTTGCGTTTTAGGTTGTAGTGGGCTCAGTTTTAAAGCTAGAGTGAAGATACTGGTGTCATATGAAAGAAAGAAAACTATAAAACCTAAGAAATCCATTGGTACCAACCCCGTCATACTAGCTTGTTGAGAAGGAGGCTAAATAACGCTCCAAACTTGCGCTAAATTTTGGAGAGGATAAACTGGCATGGCCATTTTCAAAGGGGTCCCTTGACCTCTGACCTCAAGATATGTGAATGTAAATGGGTTCTCTGGGTACCCACGAGTCTCCCCTTTACAGACATGCCCACTTTATGATAATCACATGCAGTTTGGGGGCAAGTCATAGTCAAGTCAGCACGCTGACACACTGACAGCTGTTGTATGATTTGAACATATTTTTTATGCTAAATGCAGTACCTGTGAGGGTTTCTAGACAATATTTGTCATTGTTTTGTGTTGTTAATTGATTTCCAATAATAAATATATACATACATTT
>CAKAOI010034231.1:8612-19665 GCA_916701655.1 Sebastiscus albofasciatus | reverse complement strand
CTCTCTCTCTCTCTCTCTCTCTCTCTCTCTCTATATATATATATATATATATGCCTCTCTTCTCCTTTCTCCACTCATTTGGCCATAGGCAGATAGAGGCAGAGAGAGAACAGAGGAAAAGAAGATTGAACATTTACAACTATCCTGGAAATCTCATTGCCGAGGCCTCGTCACTGCGACAGCTTTTATTGCCTTCCACCAGGAAACCTTCAGATATAGGAGGGCCAACCTCATCTCTTTGGCACAAGCACTTACAGACACACACACACAATCATGCGAATACCTCTCGATGCACGCATACAATACATACTTGCATAGTCATACATATACATGTAAATACCAGCAAGGCTGCACATCCACTCAGGAACATTCCAGAAATCTGTCATCAATTGGATTTTTTGTCAGAACGAAAGAGATATGGGAAAAGAGAGAAAGTGACCATGCAGTAAAGTGTGTGCGTTCGTGCGTGCATGTGCGTGCGTGCATGTGCACACTCACACCAGTGACCTTCCTGAAGGAAGAGGAGAGGGGAGGAAATAGAGGGGAAGAGAGATGACACGAAAGAGAAGGAAAGTAAAAAAGGGAAGTGAAATGAAAATATTACGACAACATAATCCATCTTGACTAAAACTCTCCTCTGTGTCCGTGTATTTGTGCGCATGATCATGTGTGTGTGCATACGTGTGTGTGTGTGTGTGTGTGTGTGTGTGTGTGTGTGTGTGTTTACTACCTGAGTGGCAGGGCTGTGCTTTATGGTCCCTAGCCATCAGATAGCAGTGAAGGGGAGAATCCATTGGGATTGTGCATCTGTCTGGAAATGAGCTCTCGTAGCTGTTGGAGTGAGATTGAGATGGACTTAAAGTGCTTTACATACACCAGCCTTCCGCTCCCACCAACATTATCAAGGACACATTTTAATCTTAAAAATGAAATACAGCCGCACTGTTGCCGCTCTGCTATCAGCAGCCCGCATCTAGCCCACGGAGCAGCAGGGGAAGAATTAATGGTACTTCTTACAACAGTGCTTGTAGCAATAGTATAATACAGCAGTATAGTTGTTCCAGTAGCACGGAGACTGTGTTCTGACTGACATGAGTACAGCATGAAGTAAATTCAGCTTCTATATTCATTTCAATCAGATGAAAAAGTTGGACCTGACTCTATGTTTGCCACAACCAGAGACTTGATATGACACAGACCTGAGGCTAATTCCAACAGACCGAAATAGAGAGTGAACACCAAAACTGGCAGAAGCGTGGCGCAACTCAGCAGTCAGTCACGGTACTAAAGTAGCAAAACATATCTTGAGAATCACGGCCCACCCTCTCGGTCTTGGCCTCAATAATCTCCTTTTTTCTTTCTTTCCTGTGATGATAATGACACACCATGTGATCAGATCTGATCCAAAGTCTGCTCAGCAGTCCACTCTGCTATTCAACATATGTTGATCAGCCCAGAATCCACAGGAAATACACCCATATTGGACAAGTCTGGAGCTCAACATTTAATATATCCAATATTAAAGCTGAAGTAGGCGAGATTGGAGATTGGATTAAAAAAAGTTATTTTTATAAAACGGTCGCTATATGGTGACAGTAGTACATGAAGTAGGTAACCTGAAAAAAATCATGTGCCTCTGTGTCCTCCGGTGCTCCTAACGGCATCTGCAAGGAAGGAGGAAAAACAAGCAGTAAGAGCTGATCTGAGGTCTGCTGTCCAGCTGCCGTCTATGAGAGCCGGCTGTCAATCACTCACGAACTCCGACCAAACGGTCAAACTAGGCAGCGCTGATCAAATATGAATCAATAATCTGTTACGTTAATGCCTATTTCTCTCCTCACATGTTTTCAGAATCATCTTGTAGCACGGTTTAGCTGTAGAATGAGAAAGTTTGTGACGCCACTGCCATTGTGAAATCTGGTGAAGGAACACCAAGTTCCAGTCACTTGACCAGAGCACAGCCAATAGGAACGCTCTTTCTCAATGAAATGACCTGTGATTGGTCAAAGTCTCCCGTCACGGGCTAGATTTTCTAAAGCCTGAAAACAGAGTCATGAGGAGGAGCAGAAGTCTAGTTATCTCTCAGAACACTTGAATCACAATATGCTGAATGGTTATTATGGAATATTTGCCCAATTATACCAAAAATATACTGCCTACTGCAGCTTTAAACTTCAGTGCCAACGGAGGAAGCAGTGAGATCCTGTGAAGTAAGGATGGTATGGAGGTTGGGATGATACACAGGTGTGTGTAGCACATTTGATTTTCACGCAGGTAATCAGGGAGAATTAAACATTTCTCTCGAAATGTAAATGACGATGCAGTTTTGTTGTATGGGGACGTATTTTTTAGGAGACCGAGCTGTAGAGAGGTTTAAATTTTCACTGTTTAGGCCTGCTACCTACTCAACATATAAAACATCCACTGCGATGCAGTGTGAAACGCAACGGCTGCAACTTTCTCTCCAGCCCAAGTTTGTGATTGTCACACTACTGCAACACCCAGCATTTTAAAAAAAGAAGCATCACACTAAAAGTGTCACTAATCAAACACTTACTACTGACACAATAAATGAGTTCACATTTGAACACAAATGAGAGAATCATCTCGCATCATTGACCTATTAAAAGTAATCCCATTTACTTAGCCAATTATTTCGTCAACTTAGTCAATGAAAGCACACAGTTCTCCTCGGTGGCCTTGTGTAAACACCCTGATCCATCATCACCATCTATGTTCCATGTGGATTAGCTCTCCTCAGACTGGTGCCAGGGTAGAAGTGTTGTTATGTAAATTCCTGCAGAATCCCAAAGCCTGCAAAAAAAAAATGAAGTCTAGTTTGATCTCATATACACCAGCACTATACGGTGGAAATCATCTAAAGCATCAACCGGCTTGGGGAAGGTGTTTTCGTACAGGATCTATACCCAGGAAGTACCATAGCTCAGTGATTTTCTGAGTGCAGTGACTCAGTCAGCGCATGCATTAAACAATTTGTTTACCCATTCTATTACTGCCAACAGCATTTGTGCTAGTGCAAGCACTTCAGCTCTAACAGGTGAAGTTTTGTAAATTCATGGTACTATTACTTACCTCGGTCATGAACGGCGGCCCCCACCTCGAGGAACTAAAAGGCACAAGTGCATACGCTTATTATGAACACTGGGGGTGAATGTCTGCTCTCTGTCATAATGTTCTGCAGTATAGGAGCAATAGTACTGTACATATTTTTGTACTTCAGCGGAGCCACTTGAGTGCCCTGGCCTATTTATTTGCACTAGCAGAAAGGTAATATTAGATCTGCACACAAGCCAAAATCATTCTGTGATTACGTTTGACCCTGTGGTGCTCAAGGTACTTCTCAGCTCGATGCAGATTGCATTACTTAAAAACGCAGCCTCTGGCCTCTCTTCATTGTACAGTACTTGACACGAAAACATTCCCCTTTGGCAGGCACTTTTCCTCAGACTTACCGTGCGGAATAGTCAAGTGACTGCTGCTTAGCATGCACTGACACACAACCGAAGGTAGAACGTGGAAATCGGCATTATTCCAAAAACATTTTTTTTTGGTCCAAATTAAATATTGAAGAGGACTTGAGTTCATTCATAAAAACTCGGAAAAAAGAGTTTGGAAATGTGCGTTTGGTGGATTATTTCTCTGTTGTTCCAATGCTAATGGGCATTGTATTTTACATCGTTGGAAAGCCTGTTTATTTACCTTCACAATGATGTCCAACTTGTAAGGATCATGCATTTGTGGGATGAGCAGCACAGCTGATTATGTGGGTAGTGCCCAAGTAAAATTTGCCAAAATGCTCCTTTCGTGACTGGGTCAGTGCTGGTTGTGCCGGTCTTTGGGATTTTGATCTTGCCTTTGTGAATGTCGAGGCCAACTTGTGCAGAGCTCGTTGCTATGGTGTCGGTCTTCTCCTGCATTTGTTGTTGTGTGTTAACTTTCTAGGTTACACAAATTGCTGTCATACCATTTCACCATGCAGTTATGTCAGAATAAAAGCTTAATTAATGCTTACCTGAAAGCCCACGCTTCAGGCTCGGCTGTATGACATTTTATACTCACTAAATATATGAATTCATGGTGATTCTAATATAAACACCCTTGATTCTGTCTGGTAGATACGTTGAAAAAAAGGAAAAGAGTGCAGCCTCTTTCCTTGCCCCCTTTCCTTAGGCTACAGTATATAAATAAAAATGGACTTGACAGAAGAAAGATACATGAAAAGGAACAATGTCAAGCACATACTTGTAGAAAAGTAGAGGAAAGGAAAGGACAACGGGATGGAGGGGGGGAGATAGTATGCTTTTACCATCTCTGAGTGACTGACTGTACTTTCCTGCACTGTGGGAGGAAGAGATGGACAAATAGAGGGAGAGAAGGAAGGAAGAAGATGAAGATTACGGCAGATGAGGAAAATTGTACATTGTGATGGACAGGGACAATGGTCCAATACTAGGCTGTTGCCTTGCCATTTTTTACCAACCCAGTGCTTTGTGACCTGACACCTCTTTTAGCAGGATGACTTTGTTTGTCAGTTCCTTCCACAGTGACCCTGTGGCAGGTTTATACTCTGTGAGCTTTTCTCTTTGGTTCAGGTTTGGTTAGATTTAGGTTATTAAAGCTTCTTGGTTAAGTTAAGGTTGATTGTTCATCGAGAGTCCGACAATGTTGTGGAAGTGCAATGCTAAATCGGTTGAAATACTCTTTTAATTTGACTGTTCCTCCAACCGAACTGTCTCTGATCTTTAGAATTTGTGATTCAAACCCTGACAAATAAAAAATAATATTTAAAATATTGTTTTTAATGCATACATAAGAATCAGTAGAGTTATAAAGACACGTGTCTTATCAATGTGCCTCTTGTCTGCCAGTTTGCTTGGCTGTCTGCTTAGAAGTACTTTGTCCCGCTGAGTCTCTGGATCAGCTAATTTCACCAAACTGCTCCAATCAGATGCAGTGCAGTAGCCCATAAACCTGACAATCACTAGTGTGTGTGTGTGTGTGTGTGTGTGTGCGTGTGCGTGTGCGTGTATGTGTGTGGAGCACACACAGGTACCTTTTGGACAGATTGGGGTTTTGTTTTGCCATTCTCCTCCAGAGAGTCATTTTCCCTCCATGCAGTCATGGTGGAGGGAAGGGTTTCTCCCTGGCGAACTCTCAGAGGTAAAGGTAATTAGGCTTGGCATGAGATCTGGACTCCTCGGTTTACCTCGTCTCTTGCAGCCCTCCCTTCATGTCCCCCCAACCCCAACTGTCTTTTCAAGTCCAAAAATACACTCTTAACCATCAGCTTACCTCAGGTAACGTCTGTTATTTTCCTTTACTTTGTCCTTCTTACTTTCTCTCTGACCCCATTTTTTTTCTCCATTACATCAGTCCATCAGAAATGAATAATGTGATTCATCCTAAAGCAAGAGCATAAAACATTCCCTTTATAGACTTCCAGAGTCTGGTGGTGGATGTTTCCTGAAACGAGAGAAATGCAAACTCCAGCAACAGACAGTTAGGGACCTTAATACATCAAAATTAAAAGAAATTAAAGTTGCAAGCAGCGTTGAACGGGCCCTCGCCCCTTTCCGCACGTCGGGGGTACCCGCTGCCGTGCATTTGCATGAAAGTCGGATACTGCATGCAACAGTTAGAGGGTATTTTCTTCGTGGATCGTGTGGCGCTAAAGACTCTTAGAAAACATGCCAAGTTTGGGGTCGATTGGACAATGTATAGTCAGTTTACTTCCTGTTTCCCGTAGGTGGCGCTATGACTATCACTCATAATGACACTTCAGGCCTGGACTCTTATCCAGCTTGTGAAATTTAGGGCAGATTGGACAATGTATAGCTAAGTTACAACAGCCTCCTGCGTCGTGTCGAAACATCGAAATTCAACGCCGTTTTGCGAAAACACAAAAGTTTCGCAATTTTGCATCGTGAAGGTGATTATTATGATTAGATTATGTTGAGATAAAGTCACCTATGACATCACCGTTCGTGCGATCAAAAATGTCTTCATGACATGGCAGAACAATGGGCATCATTAAGCTTGGAGTGGAGGGTGAAGCCACATTTGCAGACTCCAAACTTCAATGAAAGGCTTTTTTTATGATACCATAATTAACTGTTGATCATATTTATCTCAAAGAGAGGTCATGGTTTATCCACCTTTGTGTTCATTGCCACATCAGCCAAAAGACTCTCTCTTCAAATGTATCCGCTGCACCTGAATCCCAACGCCCACCCCCCCTACCCATCCTTTTTCCTTGTGTTCTCCTCTGTAGCCTGCCTGTAAAGGATTCTGTATCAATTAAGGATCAAAGTTGTGTGTTTCACAGCAAAGCAGCGTCTGAACCACTGCCCGACAACGGTTCCACTGGAGCATAAAATGGATGCCAGACACAGTGTTCAGATAACAAACCATCAGCTGGATATCTGGACGATAAGAAATCCTGATCCCCGGCCAACTCGACTCCAGTGTTCACTTCAGACTCTGCATTCACTATAGAACCACTCACAGAGGAAGACTTCTGGGTGATAATGAGGCCCGACTTGGCCGACTTGCAGTGTTCACTTGAGACGGATCATTAAGAAGTCTGGGTAGAGGTGTAGGAGGAGTGTAAAGTGAGGTCACATCCACAGCCAGATACTGTATATAGTCTGGTACTGCTCTGGTTTTGTGTGCTATAGCCAGCAGGTTCTTCTCCCAGTCCCTTTGTCATCTTTCAGTTTCAATCATTCCAGACATTAACGAGGTCTAACCTACTTTAAACAAGCCCCTATAGAGGTGGTGAGGACCGGCCAACAGCTGTCCCCGCTGAAGGTGTAAACATCAAACTGGTTCTCTCAAGGTCAAACGTCTATGTACTGTGTCTGTCAGAGCTCCAGTATAGTTTTGTAGTCAGTTAACACCGTTTGTACAAATCCAGAGAAGGTGCGTGCTCTTGTGACCATTTTTACTGTTTTATTATTGCGATTATTATTTTTCTGCAGTGTCAGTGTTTTCCAGACAAAAGCTATTTTAAGTTATTTTAATAATAATAATCATTTAAAGTAATAATTTGAACCTTAAACTCAATACTCAATTGTGAAAATGATCTACTATCGAAAATTGAAATAACCTAAATGTACAGCAGTGAAATATTTCACTTTGCAAACCATCTTTCGTGAAATTATTTGGTTTGGATTCCCCTCTTTGAAATTTGGAGAAGGGTAGCTGATGAGTTTAATTCAACCGGAGAGACCTAGAACAACAAAACACGTGACGTAGCACTGAGCGAGGGAAACGTGAACAAACTACAGCGTGCATAGATGAGCTGTGATGCTGTAGCAACAACATAACATGTCTGTTAACCAGTGTTTGCCGATTTTTGCGTCCGCATTCAAAAATAAAAGGTGATTGTGATTGGCAGTTATATACCGTCCAGTTTGTTCAATACTGTCCCCAATAGCAGGTGCAACAGAAAGTTACACATCAGCTGCAGCCATCTTGGGGCACTTCTCTTTACAGTCATCATCTCAAACACGCCCCTTATGAAATAAAAGCCTGTGATTGGCCCAGATGATGGCCCATGGTGATTGGTCAGATCTGAAGTTGCTGGAAATCTGTCCAAAGTGGAGGGGACCAGACACATCTGCCAGAGCAAATAAAACATGAGCTGTCAGATTCGTCTGGTTCCCAGGCATGGTTATCATGGCCTCTCGACATAACATATATAGACATACATAGACAACATATATAGCTAAGATTTGGAGCCAGTGATCCAGTATCAGTGGTGGGAAAGTTAAGGCACATGTAAACATCTGACATCATATATAATGTGTAACTGAGGTCTGAGGCATCGCACTAGGTTGGATTGTTTTTGTTTGTTATACCATGACTTTGGGAATTTTCAAATGAATCCAAAAGCTTTGAATGATCCAGAGATCTAGAAGAGCGGTATATAGAGCAGACAAGAAGAGGCTCGGCTTTGAATCTGAACCCTGGTGACGAGGATGCTACAGAACGGTTATCCACTCAACTAGACAAGACCAACTCACCTTTTATTTCCTATGATCCTCAAACCTTCTAGAAGTAATGAGGTACTTTGAAGAGAGAGCAAAAATGAGACGGCGGCGGTGAGCACGGTGTAATTCTATGCATGAGTTCCCGTTAGCTGCCTTCCCCGTATGTGATATGTGTTTGGGTGTGTGAAAGTGAGGCGTCTGATTTGACTCCTGATAAATCTTTCTGTGCTGCGGCATCAGAATGTATTACTGAGCCAACAGCCAGGGCCAAATCCATTTTTATCTGAGTGCAATTGCTGTCACTCCAACTTCTCACAAAAGTGCCTTCGCCGAGGCACCAGATGTGAGGTATTTCGTCTTTTCGTGTGTGTGTGCGCGCGAGAGGATCTGGGTGTGTGATTGTGTATGTGTCAATGTGTGTGTTTATGAGGCAAAAGGTGAATTGATTTCCACGAGATGGCTTCAGGGACGAATAGGTCTCACAACTGCCCAGAGCTGTCTGTAGAGAAATAACCCTGTTATATGGCAGCACGCACACACACTGATCCTGTTTTGACAGTGGTTTTTGGCACAGCTTAACCTTAATCTCATGTCTGTACAGAGAGCGACAGCGAATCGCGGTATGACAAGGTGGTTGTTCTTGCCAGAATGCTTCGCACGCCTTCTCCCTTCAGGCAGGAACGAGCGGTCACCTCTGATGGTATCATCACACACGGGCCTCTGGCATTGAACAGCCCATCCCGCCATTACCACGGGGTAATACCACTTTGATGGCAGAAGGGACATTCATCAATCCAGATGTCTTCATACTCCAAACTGTGTCACAGTTGACAGGAGCAAGATGGATCTTAAATACTTAATGGCAAAAGGTATTAGGGGCTCTTTTTCTGGGTCCGTCCACCTGTTGCATGTCATTTCACTGCTTTTCCTGTGGTGTCCCATTATAGCTGTCTCACGGTTCACGTCGTCGTCTAATGGCTTTACGCAGCTGTCTCATGGTTTCTTATACCTGTCTTGTGGGTTTTGTAGGGCTGTTTAGGCCTCTTGGATTTGACTTACAGTTTGATGAAATCCTATGGATGTCTGATGTATTCATATGACCTTCTTCTTGACCGTCTCTCCTGGCTTCCTTACGGCGGATATGTCTCCATTGGGAGTGAACTCATAAGGACGCTATTGTCTTAATAGACACATGTTTTTTGGATAGCTTGACAAGAAGATTAAAGAGGAATCTACAGTCATGTGCAGGAGAAAGTCAATACTTGTTTTTTCTTGCCAGTGAATTATGTCTCTGGGGCTTGAAAGTTGCATATTTAAAATTTAAAGCTGTAGGTAAGATGGAGCTTGTGTGCTAAACTCATTTTGACACTTGCATAATCCATAAACATAAACCCGATACTGATGAGTTGACTGCTGTGATTGGTTGTTGATGGAGTAGAAAAAACAAAATGGGTTTTTTTTGGCACCTTTTTCTGTTGTATCGTTCAAGGTGTGGATAAGAAACATAGGGAGAGAGAGGGAAAGATTGATATGACAACACATGACCCTATAGCCAGTAGTCAGTATAAGGGGCTCTTTGGAAAATGCAGGAAATTGCTCTTGAGAGTGTGATTACACCAATCAATGAGTTACCTTTCAGTCTGTATGACTTCATGTTTACCCCTCTAGGTTGGTTTGGAATAAGCCGGTGTGAACAGTTACTGTGAAGTTGGCCGAGACCAAATTAACCAAACTACTAGGTGTGAAAGCTCCTGCTCTGACACACCACATGCCCTCATGCGTGCTTCCAAGTTACCACTTTTTTGCCCTTTTTTCGTGTTAATGTTTACAGTATTTTGGATTACAACTGTAACTGACAGCAATTTGACAAATATTAGTAATATTAGAGTAACAATAGCAAAAGGCATCACGTCCATTTTTGTTCCTCGCTCAGGTAACGGGGTGTGGATTGTCTACAACGATCAGCCATAACATTAAGACCACTGACAGGTGAAGTGAATAACAATGATCACCTTGTTACAATGGCACCTGGTAGTGGGTGGGATATATTAGACAGCAAGTGAATATTTTGAACTTTGAACTCTGTGTTGGAAGCAGAAAAAAATGGGCCAGCGCTTCAGGATGTGAGTGACTTTGACAAAGGGCCAAATAGTGCTGGCTAGATGACTGGGTCAGAGCATCTCCAGAACTGCAGCTCTTGTGGGATGTTCCCGGTCTGCAGTGGTCAGGACCTACCAAAAGTGGTCCAAGGAAGGAAAACCAGTGAACCGGCTACAGGGTCAGACCCGAGGCTCATTGATGCACGTGGGGAGCGAAGGCTGGCCCGTGTTGTCCGATCCAATAGAAGAGCTACTGGAGCTCAAATTGCTTAAAAAAGGCAATGCTGGTTCCGATAGAAAGGTGTCAGAACACACAGTGCATCGCAGTTGGTTGCGTATGGGGCTGCGTAGCCGCAGACCGGTCACGGTGCCCCGTGCTGACCCGTGTCCACCGCCCAAAAGTGCCTACAATGGGCACGTTGTAAGCATCAGAACTGGACCACGGAGCAATGGAAGAAGGTGGCCCGGTCTGATGATTTTCTTTTACATCATGTGGATGGCGACGAGTTCGAGGTGTTGACTCGGACTTCCAAATTCTCCAGATCTCAATCCGATCGAGCATCTGTGGGATGTGCTGGACGAACAAGTCTGATCCACGGAGGCCCCACCTCACAACTTACAGGACTTATAGGATCTGCTACTGACGGCTTGGTGCCAGATACCACAGCAGACCTTCAGAGGTCTAGTGGAGTCCATGCCTCGACGGGTCAGGGCTGTTTTGGCGGCAAAAAGTGGGACCTATACTCAATATTAGGCAGGTGGTCATAATGTTATGGCTGATCAGTGTATATATGCCACTTCTGTTATGTCTTCTAGTCTTTCTCACCAGCGTGGGTTCAGGCAGGCTGTCTGACACATTTATTTAACGTTTCGGTGACACAGAAACATCAATTTAAGCATCAAATGCTCATTGTGTAGTCTTCTGTTTTCACTTGCCTC
>CAKAOI010034230.1:0-29724 GCA_916701655.1 Sebastiscus albofasciatus | reverse complement strand
TTTAACTTTTACCATGTTTTCAGAAGAATTTGTATCCTGATAACACTGCTTGTCATTGAGTGATCACTTTTATTTGTGTTAAAGGGACTGTTTGTAAGATTCAGAATTGCTTGTTAACAGCGACAGTCAGCGTCGGGCTCGCGCTTTACTCGCTCTAAATATACCTGAACGAGCATCGCTCAAAACAGTGAGGTGACACACGTCAGCTAAAACCTCAATTTCACTCTATATTTCACCTGCTAGGCAGTAATGTTAGCTGACCAGACGAAGGTCTCTCCATGAATCAATGCTGATCCTAGTGTTGGCTTTTCCTGCTTCAGCCTCCCGACCGCGGTTGGAGGGAACAGGGGAGACACCAGCACCCAGTCAGAGACGATAACTTTTCTCGCTGTGGAGCCCCGTCACTTCACAAGACACGGGAAACCTCTGTTGGTCTGGAGGAGCTGCAGTATTTATTTCTGCACAAACGTCCACTGTACATTCACTAGATATTCTCAGAGCTACGAAGTCTTCTGCAGTGTGGAGTGTGCGCGCATAAACGTGAGGTGGAGCGAGAACGTTCTGCGTCATAATGAGTACTTTTACTTTTGATATTCTAAGTATATTTTGCTGATAATACTTCTGTACTAAAATGCAACAATTTTACTTATAATAGAGTATTTTTACACTGAGGTACGTATTGCTATTTTAGTGCAGGATCTTAATACTTCTTCCACCACAAGAAAATGGTTTAATCATAACATATATTATTTTTAGGTTAAACCATTATCTAAGATTTAATCTAAAAATATATATTGCAGGCACCAGGAACACAATTTGATATCTTGATAAAATTGAATAATTAAGATAAGTTATTTTGAATAATGAGATAAAGCAGTGGTCTTTGATATACAAGTGCACATAAACAGTTGCCAATTAAATAAATTGATGCATAAATTTGGCAAATGTTCACCTTTTAGTACATAAAAATATCAGAAAATGTACTTAATTACTTGACAATTAGTTTAAAAAATGAGTAGATGACTTCACACTGATGATTTGTTTGTTTAGAGCGCCACCTGCTGGCTGCAGCCTGGTAGCTCATTCCTTCATACTGTACAGGCTGTGGTGAATACTACAGTATAATATTATGGATACAGGATCTTTTAGGGAATATAAACAATGTCCCTCTGAAAGTGTATGAAATTCAGAATGAAATTTCCTTCTTCACCCAGGAAACAGTTTCACTCCGAGATCCATTCAGACGTTGTTTTCTGGAGCCTTCAGTTGTATCCATGGACGGATTATGTGACAATTAAATGTTAAATATCTCTTATTCTTATAATATATACATAATATAATACATACCTGTAGTGTTATCTATCAGTGCATAGCCTACATGTAACAGCTGCAGCTGATTCAGAACTCTGCTGCTGCTAGAGTCCTCACTAAGACCAAGAAAGTGGATCCTATCAGTCCAGTTCTGAGGTCTCTACACTGGCTGCCTGTCTCTCAGAGAATTGATTTCAAAATACTCCTGCTGGTTTACAAAGCACTAAATGGTTTAGGGTCAAAATATATTTCTGATCTTCTGCTATGTTCTGAACCATCTCAGGTCATCTGGATCAGGTCTGCTTAGTGCCCCCAGAGTCACAACTAAACATGCAGAAGCAGCGTTCAGTTTTTATGCACCAAATATCTGGAACAAGCTCCCAGAAAACTGCAGGACGGCTCCAACTCTGAGTTCTTTTAAATCAAAGCTTAAAACTTTCCTGTTTGCTGCTGCCTTTTATTAAACCAGATAATGATCTTATCTGCACTAGAGCTTTTACTCTTGTGTGTTATACTCTATTTTAGCTTCTATCTTAGCTTTATTTCTAGCTTGTTTTTATTTTCTAATATTTAATGTTTTTAAAACTGTTGTAATTATGTCTTAATGTTCTTTTGCACTTTGTCCTAATGTTCTTGAATGTTTATGTAAAGCACTTTGAATTGCCCTGTCGCTGAAATGTGCTATACAAATAAAGCTGCCTTGCCTTGTCTATAAGGAAGACTAATAAAAATCTTATTCCTATTATAATTTATTTTAAAGACAATGTTAATTTTAATTGTCAGTCTTGAATGTTTCTTTTATTATGTCATTAAACACTTGTTGTACAATGTTAGTGAGTTCATTTATTTTATTATTATTTCTCATCATTTTTTAAATCATTTTTTATTATAATATATATATATATACATATATATTTATTTATTTTATTTTATTATTTATCATCATTTTTTCTAATCATTTTTTATTATCCTATATATCCTATTTTTATACTTCCTTCTATTTAAATGGTTCATATTTTGTTACACTTTGTTTAGCTTTTTTTTTTTTTTTTAACTATGTTAGCTGATGCATCTTGTTTTTTGCACTATCCCCTTTGCTGCTGTATACTGCAAATCTCCCCACTGCGGGACTAACAAAGGAATATCTTATCTTATCTTATCTTATATTGCACACAAAAATAAGGTGACGATGATTTGCTAGTTTCCCAGTTGTCCCTAAACGCACCTCCCGTCAGTTGTAGCTGCTCCGGTTCTGCGTCAACAACCAACAACCGTCTCCGGTGTGGCCGTTTGTCTGTTTAACAGGCTGCTTCTGCACGTTACCGGGGAGCAAGACCCACCGGTCCGGCTGCTTGTCCACACAGAGCTCCGGTGAGTCCGCACCTAACGTATTATTACTGCTGTTGTAGTTATTCTATGCTAAGTTGGGTTGTACTTGCTTAGCCTAGCCAGCTAGCTACACGTAAACGCATCATTAAGCTAAATGCTTCCATCATCGGACACTGAGCCGTCTGTCGCACCATTTCTCCTCCTTTTCTCACAACTAAACCACCACACACTCTCACTGTCACTATTTAAGCACACCTTCTCGTATTATAATCACATTTATTCACTGTACATCCCCTTTGTTTGGAGTCATATTAGAGGAATTAGCTTGACATTAGGAGGCAGTTTTTGTGCGTTGTCCGATAATGGAAGCGGAGTGATTAGCTAATCTAATGCTAATAGCACCGTTAGCTCGACATAGCAACGAAACCTCAGCTGACACACAGAGATGGGTTCATGCATCTTTCATGCAGGTAGTGTCAGATAACACCAGGTAGCTTTTTAACCCGTCTCTGCCAGTGTTAGGTAGCATTTTAGCCCTCCTGCTGACATTTCACACACAATAGCCTGATGCTAGCTGTCTCTGCATCCAGATAGCATTATAACCAGCAGGCTGTAGTAGCTCAGGCTAGCATGCTAGCTGTGAATGAACAGAGTAGTGATGGGAATTCAGGCTCTTTTTAGTGAGTCAGATCATTTGGCTCAGCTCACCAAGAAGAGAAGAACCGGCTCTTTTTCTTTCGGTTCCCAAACTTCTGCCTTTTATAATTCAGCCAAATTTAGCTTTAGCTGTTTTGACCTATATTAGTATGTGTGCACATATATCACTTAAATTATTCAATATAATTATACTAAACCTCATACTTTCCAGAATACCATAATTTTACATGCTGCTTCGTTTCTGACTGTCACTCATCTTGTCTGCTATTCGCGCAACGCAAGGCAGTGCAACGCAACGCAACGCAACGCAACATAACGCAACGCACCATAACAAAACGCAATGCAACGCACCGAAACGCATCGCAACGCAACGCAACGCAAACGCAATGCAACGCAACACCGGATTGGTCGGACGGACATTAACCCAACATTCAATCACAGTCAGTGCATGGAGTGCCCGTGGCGAGGAGAAGATCATCCGATCATTCTGCCTTGAATTAATTAAAGAAAAAAGAAAAGAAAAAAAACGGTTCTTGGACGGGAGCCGGCTCTTTGAACCGGCTCGTTCGTGACCGACACATTACTAGAACAGAGACGCTGTTGTCAGTTTAAACTGAGTTACTGTTTTGTTGCAGTCGCTGCAGTTTTTGTGCAAAGATTAGTGTCAGGTGTCACCAAAATAAACATTTTAGTATCTTTAATACCACTACAGGTTTGCCTGAGTTATACCTAGATAGGTAGATAGATTTTATTGTCCGGTTTGTTTGTCTTTGGCTTCACCAAATACAGCAGTACAACACAGCAATAAAACATACAAGATAAGAAAAGATATTCCTTTATTAGTACCGCAGTGGGGCAATTTGCAGTGTACAGCAGCAAAGGATAGTGCAAAAAACAAAATGCATCAGCTAACACAGTAAAAAAAAGAGCTAAACAAAGTGTAAGAAAATATGAACCATTTAAATAGAAGGAAGTATAAAAATAGGAGCAGTATATACAGTATTGACAATAAATAGACTATTAACACAATTGCACAAATGGAGAATGATATTGCACAGTGAGAATGAATGAATGAATGAATGAATGAAATTCCAGCAAAAAAACAGTTATTGTCAGTTTATTGGTGTGTAAGTGGTCTACTGGGAGCAGTGCTGGTTGTGGAGTCTGACAGCTGCAGGAAGGAAGGACCTGTGATAGCACTCCTTCACACACTTTGTAATGTACAGTATACAATAGTGCAATGGACAGGGAGGTAGCAGCAGGGTATATAGATAATAAAAGAAAGCACTTCTTATTAAATATAAGGTTGTATTGCCAGATTGTACTTAAGAATCTGGCGATACGATATGTATCACGATAAACAATTCAATATATTGCGACACTGTAAGTAAGGCGATATATTGCAATTATTTTCAAATCTAATTTTAGGAAAACTGTCATAGTATAAAGACACACCACCATATGTATAACATCTGAGTGAAGTCACTATATGAAATGGCTCCTACGAGGACTAACATCATCACACATGAATACAGTTGAGCTCATTGGATCCACAACAGTCTCAGCTTTACAGTGATACCCAATTTATGTTATTCAAGACTGTTTAGGGACCCCAGTATGCAGAAATATTCAAATACATCATTTTTAGAATAGATGAAATTCACATACAGTATTTGTAATGCATGCAAAAAAAAAAACAACTTCGATTTTGCTCCAAACTGCATGTGATTATCATAAAGTGGGCATGTCTGTAAAGGGGAGACTCGTGGGTACCCATAGAACCCATTTTCATTCCCATATCTGGAGGTCAGAGGTCAAGGGACCCCTTTGAAAACGGCCATGACAGTTTTTCCTCGGCAAAATTTAGCGTAAGTTTGGAGCGTTATTCAGCCTCCTTCACAACAAGCTAGTTTGACATAAAACTGAGTCCGCTGCAACCTCCGAAAGACAGAATAGCATCCGGGTGTGCCTGCGGGCCAAAATAAAACCGACGCAATTATGATCAAATATCTGATCAAATAATATTTAACTATGCACGGAGCGAAAACTTGAATTTAGCAGCTCAGTTGTTTTTACTTTCCTGCAGCTCATGTTGGTCATGTTTCCTGCATTTTTGAGGTATCCAAGCTGATCATTTGTGTGAGGTGCATCATGGCTTATGTGGCATATCTATTAATTATATTATTATTATTTCCTTTAACATCAGTTCAGCTCTTTGGGTGAGTCGTTGTCAGTGTTTCGGATGACATAAAGCTGCGTTATGAACCCTCTAAACATACGGGATGAGCCTTTACTGGGCTGCTGGAGTAACTGGATCCATGACCAGCATCCCTCAGCGTGTCAGGTTACCGTGGGCTCTCTTGGACTGGTCTCCATGGAGACGGGCTGAGGGGGCAGTGGGGGATAGGTTGGTTTGACGCGGGTGGGATTTCACCTGGGTTTGACTGACAGGTGTGATGATGTCACCTGAATGTGTGTGTCTCTGTGTGTCCATCATCATGTGTAATACATCCTGGACATGTGTGTGTACGTGTTGGCCGTGTTTTCCCCATACAACACACTCACCTATCTGAGCATTGTGTGTGTGTGTTTGATGCTTTTTACTTATAAACTGACTTAATATCAATATATTTTTTTTTTACTTACTTTTTTTATGCTAAAAAAATGAGACAAAAACAAAACAAGACGCTGCCCTATGTGGAGTTATAAAGGGAAAGCCTCAATTTATTGTTATATGAACCTATTTTAATACATCAAATGACAAATTGTGCAAAAATGCATTGACTTGTGTGAAGTATAATTGTAGTTAAAGTTAAATTTAGTTTGGTTTATTATTATTATCCATTATTTTGACCTGTGCCAACAAGTATCTGCTGAATATGTTGTCACATTTGTGATCTTGTTTACATATTCTTTGTTCACCTAGTTTCTCATTTAAATAATAATTTTGCCAATTTCAATCTTTTCTATTCAGGCAAAGTTGTTTTACAGCTGTTTTGCGAAACATTAATATGTTTTTGTTATTTTCAACAAATCCCATGAAAATACCAAAACTAACAAGCTGTTAGTTTCTCTACTGAAGACATAAATATTTAAAAACACCTCACAAATACATAATAATAATAATACACATATTTATTTTTATTTATTTGTATTATTATTTTGTATTATTATTTTATTATTTATTTTTTTCTCATGTTTTTTGTAATTAATGTTACTATTATTAATTAATATTATTATTATTAGTATCTGGTCAAAGATTGCATATTTATTTGTGTTATGTTAAAATTGAATAAAAATATTGAAAATAAATCTTTATTAATATAGCACTTTTCAAAACAATGTTATGAAGTGCTTTATAGATATAAATGGCAGAAAAACAATTCTAAAAACAATTTGAAAAGTGTAAAAGTTATACAACATTGAGCAAAGGAGCTTCATATGAGAAAAAGTACAATAAGTAAAATTATGATTTCATAATTTTAACTCTTTCGTTAAATGAAGCCCTACTGCTGCAGGCGTTATATTTTAATTTATGTATTTTATTGTTCTTTGTACATTGTCACTAAATTTGCAAACTGAAATTAGGCAAATTAAAGTAATTTGAATAAGCAGAACACCCTGCATCAATAGACGCTGCTGTTCAGCTGTCGACTCACAAAGTCTCAGATGTCAGATTGTCCTTGAATGCACCAGCAGTCTGGTGCTGTCAGCTGCTTTTCAACAACATCAGTGAAACTTGGATCAAAACAATGACAGGAATAAATGTTAATTATGATCGATTAAATCACCTCAAACAAGCATCAAATTCTGCAGAAGGTGTGACTTTGACAGAATGATATAAAACACAAACCTGGTTCTCAGCTGGATCTTAAAATAAATTGAGTGACGTAATTTTTTCTGAGTCACATCAGCTTTATTTGTCTTCTTGTGCAAGTCGCTGAATTTCATCTTTTGTGTATATGCTCAGTGGGAGACACACCCACTTATTACACTTAGAAGCACACACTTAGAAACACATACCAGGCTGAGCAGGTGTGACCGGTGTGCTGTTAAAACACCCTGCTGAGGTAGACAAAACAAAAGGTAGGACAGCGTGAAACAAAGAGAGACTTTCAAGAACACGATGATGATGATGATAATAATAATAATAATAATAATAATAATGATGGAGGATCGCTGGTATGAAAATGACTTGATGTTCTGTAAAGGAATTGTCCGTCACTCCTTTGTCAGCCGTGAACTTCCTGTTTCTTTCTTTCTGCTGGAGTTTGACCTAGAAAGTGAAGACAGAGTCCCGTCTGTCGTGCAGTAATAATTCAGTTTATGGTGTTATAAACCAGTTAGAAGTGGAGAAAGGAGGAGGGGAGTTACTTTTGGATGTGTCGCTGTCAAACTTTCCCTCTACGATTATTGGGGCTATAAATATCACGGTAATCATCAAGCATTCTGCAGCGCTAGTTAGATATAAAAAAATACCTCACATCATAATTTCCTTGGATTTAATCAATCTGAGCAGTGAACTGTATATTGGAGCTTTGTTTCCAGTAGGGATGTACTGATCTGACTCTTTCAGTCTTGATACCGATACCGATATTTCCTGATTTCTTTTAGGTGTTCATAGTTGTGAAAGAACGTGTCTTCCCTCTGTCTCCCTCTCTCTCAGGTTAAGGACGGTCTTTACCTGTCGGGGTGTTTGTTGAGTCACTGGTTCACCTGTCGACCGTCCTGTTTTTCTGATGACTGACTGACTGACTGACTGAGAGCCTCCATCCATCCTCCAGTATCTCCTCCATCCATAGCTGCACAATGGTAACAATGAACACACACCTTCAATTGAAAACCTTGACAGTGTTTAGAATTCCTTAATTGTGTTGCTTATTTTTGGTGGTATTTTCATGATAATGATAATAATAATGTGAATTTCTCAGAGCTTTATGTGGAGCAAACATTGATACAGACCAGTCAGAGTACTCCTAAAGTCCAGCAGGGGGCAGTCACAACGCTCCAGGTCATACCAAACAGTTAATCAATGTTTGTCACACATCATCGATTACTTAATGACTAAATGACTTAATGACTTGCGTGTTTCTGTGCTAAAGGCAAACTTTTAAAATGCAAACTGGCAGTGAGAAAAATACTTGAGGCTTGAAGTGCTGATCTGTTGTTGTTTACTACAACAACAAACAAAGCTTTGAAGCCTTTTGTTCGTCTGTAGTCTGGACTGAAGCAAGCAGCTTTCATCCTTGTGTGGCTCACTGAACATTTTTAAATGAGAATACTTAAAATAAACACTTTGCAGCACCACTAACATCCTTGTGTGTGTGTGTGTGTGTGTGTGTGTGTGTGTGTGTGTGTGTGTGTGTGTTGCTGTCTGCAGAGTGTATGATGTCTGAGAGCAGCTGCTATGGCCTGCAGCAGCGGTCAGGGCAATGCCGAAACTCTGGAGGGGTTCCATGAGGTGAACTTGGCCTCGCCCACCACACCTGACCTTCAGGTAGGTCGAGTCATCAAATGCATATACAGAGACAGATATCAGCATATTTCTATTAGGAAGTTTACAGACTTGATTATCAGGATCAGGACCCTGTATCATGAAGAGAGGTTAGTGTGTTATCCCGCTATCTTTGGGTTTTATATTATTATTTTCTTCCATCAGAAATCTCTCTCCAGGACCTTGAGTTGGTCGTCTTTCCCTAATGTTGATCACTTTTAATGTTTTTATTGGTTCCCTCTGTGTCGTCCTGCAGAACCAAGCGGAGCAGCGTCAAGTTGCCCGTCACAGCGCCCCGCCCACCACTCTATACCGCACCCACTCTCTGGGAGCGCCCCCTGCTGGCCGCCCCACCTCCCTGAGGGCCGACCAGCTCCCCACGCAGCCGGTTTACTCCACGCCACGACACAGCCACAATGGAAGGTACAGAAAATACTGAGGCTGAATCCAAATGATAACAAAATAATCTGCGGTGGTACATAGACTTGAAATGATTATCACAAGGTAATTGGCAGTTATTTTGTTAATCGATTAGTCGTTTGTTATTTTTCAAGCAGAAATGTCAAATATTCTCTGGTTGCAGCTTCTCAAATGAGAAGGTTTGTTTCTTTTCTCTGTTTTACATCATTTTTATTTGCTCAAAGTCTTTTTTACTGGTATTTAAAGTCATATGATATGCAATAAATCACAGATACCCATATTTCTGCTCCATCATAGCCCCATCTTATAGTACCGTTTAGTAATCAAACAGAATCGATTCCATAAAACTTCATACTACATACATATGAATAAATTCAAAGTGACAAAAATTGTGTGACACTAAAAATTAAATAAAATAAATAAAAAATAAAAAATATAATAAACGTAAAAATAAATGATAATAAATGAATTGTAAGAAAAACATACAAAAACTTAAAATTAAATTTAAAAGTAACAAATAAATAAATAAGTAAACTCTATATAATATGGGGTCAGTAGTACAAACCTACAATACGATATCAGCGTCATCCATTTTTTCTATATAGGTTAGAAATGGTGGCTGTTTTACGTCATTTTTAATTTAATATATTTGAGTTTTGGACAATGTTTTGAGAGTTTTCAGATAAAACAAATATATCTGCAGGCATTACCTTGAGTTCTGGGAAATTTTCACAATTTTCTGAAATTTTATAGACCAAATGATTAATAAAATTAGTCAGGAAAATAATCTCTGCATTAATTGACAATTAGAATAATTGTCAATTTCAGCCTAAGTGGCAGAATATTGATAAAACCTGCAGCTTCCCATTCACAAACAATTTGGTCTAAGACTTTTTCCTTCCGATCGGCTGTAATCCATAACTGACCGCTGTCGTTTCCATGGTTACGCCGGCTGCACAGCGTGCCGGGCCAGGACGCGGAGTCCGCCGAAGGCAGCTTCCTGTCCGGAGAGGACGGCGAGGAGTGCAGCGCTCTGAGCGACAGCCTGTCGCGGCTGCGCAGCCCGTCGGTGATGGAGGTCCGAGAGAAAGGATACGAGAGGCTGAAGGAGGAGCTGGCCAAGGCCCAGAGGGTAGGACGCACACACATATACACACACGGTCTCTGGTCTTAACCTGAATATGAATTTAAAACTGAATGTGTGAGTGTGTGCAGTTGGACAGTGTGTGTGTTTGTAAGACTTCACTTCATCTCTCCACATTTACATTAACATCATGTTATATTCTATATTTTTATTTTAAATGCATTTATTCCATTATTTGTTATTATTTAAAGTAGAAACGAGTCCTCAAATCACTAATTTTTATTTCTTCATCTCTTTGTTTGTTGTTGCCATGCTATGATTTTACGTTCATGTGTTTTCATTTGGCGGTTGTTTTTCTGTTTTTGTGTTGTTTTCTGTTTGTGTTTTATGTGTGTGTGCGTGTGTGTGGAAGGATCTGCTGTTGAAGGATGAGGAGTGTGAGAGGTTGTCTAAAGTCAGAGACCAGCTCGGCCAGGAGCTGGAGGAGCTCACCGCCAGTCTCTTCCAGGTCGGTTCGCCTCTTCACCTCCTCCTCCGTCCGCCTGTCTGTCCGTCTCCTCTGCTTCCCGTTTCCTGTTTCCCTTCCTCCTCCTGAGGCAGCGGCCAGACAGAAACCCCACTGAATATAATATTGTTGTTCTTTATTCTTTGGCAGCAGAGATGTGAGGAGGAGTTGTGTGGTCGTTGGGAAGCTGTTTTAATGGATATCTTACTTGATCTTCCATCAAAGCATTAAAATGCCAGCTATGGCTGTTTTGCCACATGCCCGGTGCTCGTGACCCAAACGAAAGATCTGTTCTTCAGCCTTCAACTCTCTGCACTTTTTGTGATTTTTAACTGAATCTCTGCAGTTTGTAGTTTAGTTTCAGTCCAACGTTTCTGTTCATACATTCAGGTATCATCTTTATTTGACTGTTTACAGATCTCTCTAAAGCCGCATCAGAGTGTGGGAGAAATAAACATTTAGCTTCATATATTAATCCCCAGATGATTCCAGGTATTGTCATCAATATTGAGTTTTAAGAGCGCTCCACTGATTTAGCATTAAGCCATCTATACATGAGCAGAGGTAAAATCGCTCTGCGCTGGTTGTGCCGTTGTTTTCCTACGAGGAGAGCGGTGCTGCCTGACTATGCGGAAGTGCTACCCTTCGGGAAAAATTGCCACAGAGCGCTGTGCTTGCTCTGGTGTTCGATGTTGGAGTTCAGGAAGCAGACTGAATCTCTCCGGCTGGCCTTCACAACATGTTGTTCCTTTTCTCCTCACATTCCTCCTCCTTGTTCTTCTCATTGAAGGTGCTGGGACTCTTTTCTGTGTGTGTTTTCTGTAGCCTGTATACATGTATGCAGCAAAACCAGTTAACAGTTGCTTTACTTTCTGTTACTAATATGTTCTTATAATGTTTATTTTAGAGTGAACTGTTCCTTTTAATATGCATTGAGCTTGTGTAGATGCTGCTTCACTATCAGAATGAAACTAAATCCCAACACTTCATTCGTATCGAACGAGGATTGGGCCAAAACGTCTAGTTCTGCGCCTGCATTAATATGTCAAATTCATAAAGCAGAAAATACCCTGTTGACACTTCCATTTTTGCACAGTTGCGTATAAGACACGTGATAGCTACGTTGCCCTAACCTACCCACTAGCAAGAGCCTACATGACCACATCATAGGCATATGTACCTGATACGCACAGCCCGACGTCAAGAAGCGCCTTGTATGTTGATGCCAACTAATAGCTTGGAAGACTTTGACATGTTTACAGGGTATTTTCTGTCGTATCAACACCTACGTCTTAAGACATAGTACAATAAGTACAAATTTGACACATTAATGCAGAAGTAGAAGTTTTGACCCAATCCGCTTTCGAAGAAGAAGAAAATATACAAAAATATCAAATTGTGTGTGTTTTCCAGGAGGCCCACAAAATGGTCAGAGAAGCCAACGTCAAACAGGCACATGCTGAAAAACAACTGAAAGAAGCCCTGGGGAAGGTGACAACACTGAACACTCACACGCTAACAAGTCTGAGCTTGGGTTGAATAACAGTTCAGGGCTTGTTTTAATTCAAACATCTCAGATTTACCCCTAGGAAACGCACTGAAAGTTAACGTAGAACTAAAAACACTCAGAGTAGGACCTGAGGATTTGAAGTCAAAGAGTTTTACTCCTTCTCGCAGTCATAACTGAGTCAAATCTTAACACACAGACATGAAACGCATGTTGATATCATTCAGTGTGACTTACACTTCCCGAGGATATCCTTATCTCTGATGTCCATCCAGAATAATCGTCCATGAATTACCTTAGACATCATAGAAAAAAGATACTTCAGAACTTGCCTGAGAATCTTCACATTTTTAAGCTTTCTTCAGTATCTATCAGATTAGTAAAAACATTTCCTCCTCCTCTTCTCCAGATTGACGTCCTCCAGGCGGAGGTCCAGGCCCTGAAGACGCTGGTGCTCTCCTCCCCGACCTCCCCGCTGGGCGAACTCCCCTCTTCAGGGTCCAAGACTCCCTTCAGGAAGGGCCACAGCAGGAACAAGAGCACCTCCTCCGCCATCATGGGGACGCAGCCTGACCCGTCGGCCACGCAGCCCATCGTACGGGAGTGTAGAGAGGTAATACCAGATAATAATACTTTTAATGTGTGTCTTCATCCAGCTTCACTGTATGATGATGACCATGTTGTTGGACGTGCAGGTGGACAGTCAGCTGTTCAGCGACTTCAAGGCGTGGAAAGAGACGCCGACGCTCGACCGCGGCTGCTGCTTCCTGGAGAGGGTTTACCGTGAGGACATCTACCCCTGCCTCACCTTCAGCAAGAGCGAGGTACAGAGAGATGCAGACAAAGATCTCACTTAAAGGCTTGTGGAGGTTTGGACCACTAGTAGTGGTATGGAGCAAGGACACCAAAACAAATAGACAGCCCTTTATGACGGAGAGCCGAAGTCGTTATATCGCTCTCTTCAAAGCCACCAGACTCCATTCACAAAAACAGTAATTTTACCTCTCGGAACACAGGAGTTGCTGGTCGACCGCTGCATCGATCGGTTAGTTGGGTACGTAGCTTCCTGCCGGTACTCCTGTCTGCTTCTCCAAACTGGGAGCACGCCGACCGCCATCTAAGTTACTGTATGTAACGTTAATACACTGACTATAAGGATGTATATATATACTGTACATGCAGCAGCGTCGTCATGCAGAAACCTACGTCAGGACACGATGTGGGATAAAGGTTTTTAGAAGGGCTTGAAGGAAAAAAAGCACTTTGACACTGAAATATACTTTGCTTTAATACAGAAAAGTTGTGAACATATCACTTAAAGTCCTCTGTGCTGTACTGTCCTTCATCGTCCTCTCCTCCTCCTCCTCAGCTGGGTTCAGCCATCTTGGAAGCCGTGGAGCAGAACACGCTCAGCGTGGAGCCGGTCGGTTTCCAGCCGCTGCCTGTGGTCAAAGCCTCGGCGGTGGAGTGTGGAGGACCAAAGTGAGACTGCACACACACACACACACATGTATAAACTCTTCCTCCTCTTCATCGAGGTTTCACTCTTTCATCGTCATCTCTTCCATCTTCCCTCAATTTCCTCCTCTAGTGGGCGAAGGGCCGAGCTCGTCACGTAAGTCTGACTCTCTCTCTCTGTCTCGCTGCCATCAGCATTTTTTAATCTCTCCTCAGTTGCTCCTCGACCCGCCTGGCTCCTCCAAACTCCTCCTCTAACTCATAACAATCCTTCTGACCAGGTTTATCAAAGCCATCCCGATGAGACCAACCTTGATAAATGTCTAACAGTCATCCCTCTCTCCTTACTTCCTTTCCTTGCTTCCTTGAGACTTAGTATTAGTCTTGTTTTTTTTTATTTTTTTTATTCAGTTTTCCTCATGTTGAAACAAAAACATCTGAATAACTCGTCTCTTTGTGTCTCTCTGACAGAAAATGTGCCCTGAGCGGTCAGACCAAAACCTGTAAGCACAGAATCAAGTTTGGAGATTCGTCCAACTATTACTACGTTTCTCCGTACTGTAGATATAGAGTGAGTACCAACACACACACACACACACACACACACACAAACACACACACACACACACACACACACACACACACACACACAAACACACAAACAGGCTGGAAATGATCAATAATACTCACTAATAACATCTTATTTTTATTTCAAGTCCCATTTAGCATATAAAGATATTTTATCCCCCCACATAAACACACTCATATCTTTCTGTGACGTCATACTTACGAGGAATTTTGCAATTTTTTCTGAAATTAGTACAAATCTGAAACTTCAAAATGTAACATTTTGGCATTAAAAGTATTAATTATGAAGCACATTTTGATTGGGATCACATCAAATTTGTCTTAAATAGTAGATTACATCCGTTAGATGAACTCACAACCAGGAGAATCACAGATTCAAAGAGGATCATTTTGCTTCCTTTAGCGTAATAATGTTTAACTCCTGCAGACGTCACCCATGAGCTCTGTGTAGTGATCCCGTGTTTGTTGTTTCATAAACACTAGTTTAAAACAGTTTTTATATAAATTGTATTTGTTTGTCTCTGTCTTTTTTTCTCAGATCACAGCAGTGTGTAATTTCTTCACCTACATTCGCTACATCCACCAAGGGCTGGTCAAACAGCAGGATGGTGAGACACACACACACACATACAGTATACACACACCTTTAGGGCTGCTGCGATCAGTCGCAATTGATGACGTTGATGCTGAAAATGCGCCAACATCAATATTTTATTCATCTTTTGACTTTGAAGCTGCTAAATACACACACGTTGTCTGCCTACTACCTTAGACATTACATTGATTAAGTGAAGTGTTTGCTTGATTTTGCTAAAAAGGTAAGTACTGTGAGAATATCGCATGGATAGGAAACTGTAGCAGGAAATGGAAATACTTGAGTAAATGTACTTAGTTACTTCCCACCACTGATGATTGAACAAACCAAGTGACCATCATGTGACCTGCTGTGTGTTCATAGCGGAGCAGATGTTCTGGGAGGTGATGCAGCTCCGCAGGGAAATGTCCTTCGCCAAGCTCGGCTACTACAAAGACCAGCTGTGACCGACGGACAACCGCGCCCTCCAATCACAGCAGACTGCACCCCGAAGCCCCGCCCTCCAACCTGCTCCTGGTTTTCCTCCTCCTCTGGTCCTTCATCCTCCTCCTCCTCCTCTTCCTCCTCCTCCTCCTCCCTCCTTTGTGTGAGTGTGTTTTTGTGTGTGAGAGAGAATAACTGGTTGTTTTCAATCACCATGAAAAAGACTGAAGGACTGTGACGTCGGTGGACTGTTGTCGGAGTTTTGGTGGAGTTTTAAAATATGATATTTACTTTATTGAAACGTGTAACACTCCAATATATGAAGACAACTGGCATGAAACGAGAAGTTAATGAAATACGTCGACATCTGAACTCATCTGAGGAGCTTTCACCTTTTTTTTCTCCCCCCACCCCCTCTGAAAATACACATTCAATTCAAACTGTCAATCATTAAATGAGAGTTTAACAGGGCTGAAATACACTAATGTATTGTTATACACGATGGAGAATTAAAGACGCTGTTCTGAGATTTAGAGAATATAGTTTGAATATTTAGAAATAAGTCGTAATGTTATGAGAATAGTCATAAAACAAGGGAAAAAAATACCAAAAATATACAAGTATAAGTCAAATTTTATGAGAAAAAAATCGGAAATTGAGAATAAAGTTGTAATTTTTACAAGAAAATATAATATTTCAAGAGTAAAGTTGATTTAAATTTTTTGGAGAAAATGTTAGGAGTAGAAAGTTGTAATTTCTGTAAAAAAAAATAAGTTATGGACAGATATGATCCAATTATAAATATGAATATATGTATTCTCAAAATATTATGCCTTTTATTTCTTGTAAAATTACACATTTTATGACTCATTCTTAATAACAGACTTTTTTTTCTCAAAATTGCATCTTAATACTTGTAAATTTATCTCAAAATATTGACATATTTCCTCAAATTCTGACTTTATTTTCAAGATACACCTCTTTTCTTGTCAAATTCTGACTTAACCTCAAAATACTGACCCTTTTTTCCCTTGAAATTATGACTACATTTTCAAAATGTACTCTCCAAAATGTCTTGTAAATTACAATTTTGTTTTCATAACATTACGATTTGTTTTCCATCTATTCTATAAATCTCAGATATTGTTTCCTAACAGTGGCCCTGTTGCTCCGTCGTAGAGGAACAAGTAACTAAAACTGACAACCAAACAATCAATTATTGTGAAACCATGTATAAGCTTATATTTAATTTATGTTGTAGCAAATGATGAAGGCAGTCTGGGGAATATGAAGAAGTACAGTTGATGCAAAGATAATCAGAAGATCATGATACAAACATTGTTCTGTTCAGACTGGATTTATGTCTCTAGAGGAGGTGGGATGATTTTAACAAGACCTGCACTGCAGCTGCAAATTCGCTGGTCCTCCTGTAATTTAATTAATCTAATTGTAATTTTGTCTTTACCTTATTTCGGACAAAGTATAAACGGTAGTCAACGGAGAGAGACAAATACCTTTTTGATCCCGTTTAAATTGCTTTATGAATCACACATATGTTTGTCAATTTAAAAGATAATTTTACAAGTCAAGAAAGTCTGTTTGTTGTAAAACTGTTGATGTATCAAACTTATATTTAATTTAATTTAAATAAAAAAATGTTCTCTTAAAAAGACCAGGAGTCGCTGGATAAAACACATCGGGTCAGATAACGTCTCATTTCTGCGAGGAACATAGCTAAGTTAGCTAGCTAGCTAGTGTTGGTGACGTATATTGTGCGAGACGATAGATGTAGTTCACTGAGCGGTTTGACACAAAACTAAATGATACTACGACAAACTGAGACTTTCTGGACTTTTAAAATGATGTTTTAAATTGAAAAACATCATATGTGTGTGATTCATGGCGCAATTCAAACGGGATAAAAAAAAATATTTATCTCTCTCCGTTGACTAACGCTCATATTTTTCCACCGGAAGGGGCGGGACTTCACCTCTCTATCAAAGAACATGAAAGTCAATCGTTGGTTCCATCAGCTCCCGCAGGAAAGCTACGCTTCCGCCATTTTGGACTGAAAGCGACTACCAGACGCCAGTAAAACGTCCGCCTAAAAAGTGCCGTACAAAAGTAAAACAAAATTATTTCTCTTCTATTGTTATATTCTACCCTAATGGCCTGTTTGAACAATAAAATATTATAAATATAATCGTTTTCAGTCCAAAATGGCGGCAGCAGCTGTCAAAAAAACACCAGAGTTTCATCTCTTTGCTTCTATACTCTTTGACTCTACTACAACATCCTGTAATATCCTGATCCTCAACAATGAGTTAAGGTACAAAAGAGCACAGTGAATATTTCCCCACCTCCCTCTGTAATGTTAATCCCGTCCGAATGGGGCTTAAAAAATGTCTTTTCAACATGATGAAAGTGTAAAGTAAAAGTTTATTTATAATTTCTTTAAGAGTTTATGACGGTTATTTTTGTTGTCGGGTGGTTCCAGACGTTGGTGAAGCTTCAGGAGAGTCATCGTGTTAAAGGAAAAGTTAAACACTACATTTGCATTTTCTGCTGTTCAACACCACGTGATCTTTGAGATACTTTGACAAACAATTTTGCGGGGTAATTTTCCTTTAACGGCTCCTGGTGTTTTCAACCTGCTGTATTTAATCAATCAGGAAATGTGTAGATAGTAAGCTGTGAGTGTGCGTGGGGATGTTGAGTGTGTTTGTATGCCTGGTGTTATGTAAACTTTATAATATATGTTAATTTAAACCTGCATCTCTCTCTCTCTCTCATTCAAAGTCAGTGTCACTCTCCCGGTTTGGTTTAGTGCCTTTTCTCTCAGACACTCTGAAATAAAAACAGTGATACCTCTGGAAACCTGCCGCTGTCTGTGGAGTCTGTTATATATAGTTTTCCTTTTTTTCCCTTCCTTCTCCTCATAAGAAAATAAAATAAAATGAAATATGGATAAAACAAAATGAAGAGAAAAATAAATAAATTAAAGAAAGAAAAAAATAAACAAATAAATAAACAAAGAAAACTTTAAAAAAGCCAACATAACTGGGCAAGATCAATATCATGTGGCAAAATTAAGGCAAGATTAAAAAGAATACGATAAAATAAAGTAAAACAAATATAAATAGGTAGATGGATAGAAGTAAAAGAATGATGGATAAAAAGATGTTTTAAAAGAGAATGATGGATAAAAAAGGATGATGTGGTTGTACGTGGTGTGTGGACTGTAACGAGTTAAATGTAATCATGGGTTAATATTGGTGGTGGTGGGGGGTTTGATAGTTATGGTGGTTTGTTTTGGAGTATTATGGCTGTTTATTATGGCTGTTTGTTATGGTTTTTGGGGGGAGAGTTGCTTCTTTTTTTTCAATTTTCAAAATAGTATACTATGACTTTTTTTTCATGAAATTTTCAAAATACTATACTGTGACTTTTTTTTTCATGAAATTTTTGACATACTACACTATGACTTTTTTTTCATAAATTAACGACAAACTATATTATGTTTTTTTTCATGAGATGTCCGACTTACTATATACTATGACTTCTATTACTACGAATTTGTTTTTCGACATACAATACTAGTGACTTGTTTTATTTTTCCGACATACTATACTATGACTTTTTTGTTTTTGTGTAACATAAATTTGGCCTTTTAATGATGTGAATCACCAATAGTAATTAAAATGTTAGCCTACGCATTAACTTATCTCCCAATCCCTTGACCGGGAAAGTTTCTCCCGTAATCTGGGTTAATATCCTTAGTCCATCAGATACTATCTGTTCAATTAGGACAATTATTTCCAATAAAAGCGTGTGCAGTCAGTTGTAGAACTTGGTTGAGTTAATGTATTTAACACTGCAAAACGTTTTCATCATTTCATCATTTCATCATCATTTATTTTCCACTCCATCATATCCGGAGCATCTGTATATTCATGTCCAACATGTAATAATACAGATTACTCAAATGTCTTAATCAGCAGTCGGTCTCAGATCAGTCGTCTGGATCTGTGTCGTTCATCTGTCGTCAGTCTATCGTGGCCACATCCCCCACGCCAGCCCGGGCAAGACGAGTGCGACGAGAACGGAGGAGAACAGGTTGACTGCGTTGTTGTCTAAGATAGGTTTCCCACAGATCCGCTGGGTGGTGGCGGACTCGTAACCCACCACCTTCCCGATGCTCGCGTCAAAGCCTTAAGACAGAGGAAGAGGAAACGTCTGGTTAGTAACACTGAAATTCTGTTTTGTACTGCTGTTCAGGTTCAGACTGACAACTTACAGGCTTGTGAACAGGTCAGATGACCCAGGTGGAGCTCACTGATGGGAAAGTATTGACAACATCTTGCTGTTTAAGGTAAACATTAAACTTATACCCACTGTCTGTGTTCACTAGGGCTGCTATTAACAATTATTTAAAAGTCATAAGTCAAAGTATATTATGTCTAAAAAAACGTCAAAGTATATTATGTCTAAAATATTTAAGTCATAGTACAGTATGTCGAATTTGTTTTTAGAAAGACAAAGTATAGTATGTCGAAAAAATTAAAAAAGTCAAAGTATATGTCAAAAAAATTAATTTCATAGTATAGCATGTCGAAAAAAATAAATAAAAAAAGTCATAGTATAGTATGTTGAAAAAAATAAGAAAGTATATTTAGTGTATTTAGTCAAAAAAATAAGTCATAGTATTGACATGTCGAAAAAAAAAAGTTGTAGTATATTATGTCTTAAATATTTAAGTCATAGTATATTGAAAAAATAAGTCATAGTATAGTGTGTCGAAAAAAATCGATAGTATATCAAAAATAAATCATAGTATGTCTAAAAAATAAAAAAGTCACAGTATAGCATGTTGAACAGATAAAAGTCATAGTATGTCGAAAAAATAAAAGTCAAAGTATATTATGTCTTAAAAATGTAAGTCATAGTATAGCATATTGAAAAAAAAAAAAAGATCATAGTATGTCAAAAAAATAAGTCATAGTATGTTGAAAAAAATAAAAAAGTCACAGTATAGTATGTCGAAAAAAAAAGTCATAAAAGTGCATTTAATTAACTCAATTGTCACAGCCGACGTCCTCATCTACCAGAGATTCAGATTACTGTTCTTATTATCGACTGTGCCTACCTGAGTATTGCATGTGAGCTCCCAGGAAAGAGTCCAGCATTGATCCCAGCAGGCCGGCCACGCCGCCATATATCATGATTGGCCACTGGGGGTCCGCCAGGTTCAGGTCCTGGACCAATAGAAGCTGTGTTACATAGTAAGCTGCACCCACCGCGAGACCGCCGAGAAAGCTGGCGACCAATCCGACGTTTGTGACTCCTCCGTTCGTTCCTGGAGGGAAAGAAGATCAGAAAGCATAACATAACATTCTAAGAATTTCCTGAATATACTGTACAGTTTCCTACAGACACTGACCGCCAATACAAAGAAACTGTATTCTTTAACTTTTGTCACGTCTGTCTCATCTCTCACCCTCTTGTCATACATCAACACATGCAGCCTTTGGCATAGAAGTCACCCACAGTGTCACAGAATGAAAGACAGCCTCTGTTTACATTCATGTAGAGTAACTTTAGGTCAATTGACTGTATCACAGCGTGGGAATATAAATTTCACATCAATAAGCAGCAAGCTAAAGAACAGAGGCCTGTACTACAAAGCAGGATTTAGGTGTTACCGAGGTAACTTCAGGTTAAACTCTGGGTTTTCAGTCCTACGACGGTGGTTTACAGACATGCCCACTTTATGATAATCACATGCTGTTTGGGGCAAGTCAGCACACTGCAGCACTGGCAGTGTGTTCTTATGCTAAATGCAGTATTTGTGAGGGTTTCTGGACAATATTTGTCATTGTTTTGTGTTGTTAATTGATTTCCAATAATAAATATATACATATGTTTGCATAAAGCAGCATATTCGCCCACTCCCATGTTGATAACAGTATTAAATACTTGACAAATCTCCCTTTAAGGTACATTTTGAACAGATAAATGGGAGATTAAATATTTAAATTTTTTAATTTTCACGATGCAAATCTCAACAGTTAAATGTTTAAAATTAACTCAGTAACAGTTTAACAAATATGACTTTTACTGCAACACTACTAATAATGATGATGATAACCATGACTCACCTACTGGGACTTCCTTCCAGGTGGTGATGAGTTTAGGCTGCGATGGGCTGAGGATGGGCCCCACCTCCGATGCCCAGGTGTCCCCGGTGCTGCATGCGATCGCGCCCAGCAGAGAGAGGCACATCCAGGAGGCCGAGTACTGTTTGCTGAAATCAATGGGGATCTCACCTGGACCCACCTGAAACACAACCAACATGTTTGCAACGTTATACGTCTACTCCACGACATCTCAGAGGGAAATATTGTACTTTTTACTGCACTACATTTGTGTTGATAGATTGTTCATATCTCCAGATGAGTTGATGTTGAATGTTTGTGATGAAATGAAAATCCTCGTCCTTCTGAAGCTAAATAAACTCTTTAAAAAGCCTCTTGGATCAGCTGGAAAATGCATCGTCACAAAGCTGAAAACAGGCTGTTTTTCTGACTTTTTAGAGATTTAATTCATTTTGTTTTAATATTTTATTCAATTATATTATATATTATTTTATTATTTTATATTGTTTTATTTACTCTTTTGTAAATGTGCCTTAAACACACAGTATGTACTATATTTATTTTCATTTATCATCATCATTTTTATTTATTTATTTTATTCATAAATAAATAAATAAATACATTTTTATTTTACTATTATTATTACCTTTTTCTCTCTTTTTTATAGTTTTTTTTTTAAATTTACAGTTACTGTCTGTTATATGTACATATCTTTTTGTTGTGGTTTAGGCTGTTGTAGTCTTTTTTCTTAAGGAAACCATAAAAGCATGATTAAAAAAAAAAGAATTAGAGAAATGTACTCCAATGTGTGAGTGTGTTTACCTCGATCATATAAAGCAGCGCCAGCTCTGTGGGAACTCCTCCGTTACAGAAGACCTGGATCCAGTTCCTCTGGCCCCCTAACACAAACATTAAGGTTAATACATTAAATAAAAAAACATTAAAACATAAAAACACTGAGCACACCTTCACGTCTCTCACCTTCTTTGTATTCGGGGTCTATTTTCTTCTTCTGCGCTGCTCCCCAGCGGGTCAGTTTGGAGGAGGTGATGAAGAAGGCCAGCAGAGAGGAGAAGAAGCTGTAGTTGGCCATCGTCAGCACAAAACCTACGAGGAGAGCTGAGAAAACACATTTCACATCAGAGGAAAAGTTTGTTTTTACTTTTCAACATACATCTCATCCACTGAATAGTGATCTTAATCTTTTTCCATAACAGTGCAACACATTTTTTGGAGTAAAGCAAGCTGAGATCTATAAATGATAGTTAATTTTTACTATAATTATGTTTCTCTTGATACAAGTTCAACAGAAATAATCTTCCCGGAACGTTTTAATCTTTCTGTTCCTCTTGTTTTCGTACATTTTCTGCATGTCTGATAAGTTTTTGTTATATCGTTTTAATCCCACTGGTGTCATATATGTCTGCATTAACCATTTATGCTGTTTAAGGCGTGTATTTATATATTTAGTATGAGTATCAGCACAGGGTGCTTTCCAAAAAACTGTATCTGACATTTCGGATCGCAAGTTTTCCTTCCAGGCATTCAGTTTATACTGTGACTTTTCGGATGGCAAACCGTACAAATCTGATATGACACCCTTTTCATTAATCATACCAGAAACAATGTCATCACATCTCAGTGGAAGGGCATTTGACGTCATCTCCTTTTAGTTTTTATGGATATCAAATTGATTCATTTTGGCACTTACGGCCATAAAGAGTAATTCTGTCCTGAGGATGAGGATGACGCCCCGGAAATGAAAACAAAAAGTTAAGTCACATTCCCAGCGTAATGGAAGTTGAATGGACTTCATCGTTGGCATTTAAAATAAACCGTTGGTCTGTTTTCTGAGCTGTAGTGTGAAAATGTGATCAGCAAGGTTCAAAGAAAACCAAAATTCATGACAAATTAAATGGAAAATCTCATCAGTGATGATATCTAACTATGTCTGTTGCTATAACGAGTCACAACAAGCTTCATAAACTGAACTGAAGTTTGCAGCCGACTCGAGGCTACAAAGGTGGTGGAAACTTTATTTGCCCAGACAAGTCCTGTACTTAAAAGGTGTTTTTACAGGAGCGCCCTGAACGCCTCGGGTTGAATAAAAAAATTCAACTCAGATTAGTGCACAAAAGATTCAGGTAGCAGCGTCTCATATTTAACCGCCACTTTCATCGGTTAAAATAATAAACCTGTTTGGCAGCAGGTCATATAAGCTGTTAATGTTAATTCTGAGAGTATCTTGACGACAGGCCAGATTTAAACTTTTCTGGTTGAAAGCTGCTCCCTGCTTAATACTTACACCCTTAACACTAATCATATCATTACTAATTATAATATATATATATTTTATCATTATTGAGTCCGTTCCTCTCTATTTTATAATATATTCTTTATTTATTTATTATATTTTCTTTCTGTTTTCTGTTGTGTTTTTATATATGTTTTTTGTTATTTATTTATTTTTGCATATTTGTCATGAATATAATATCTTTATTTTTTTTATTATATATGTAGTCACTCCCTCACTCGTTCACTTTTATTCTGTTTTTTTGTATTTATTTTATTCATTTAATTTTTTCTTAGTTGTTTTGCTTGTTTATCTTTCTCCCTCTCTAGAGGGAGAAAGCCACCATGATATTATTGCCTAGAAAATTCAACTCAGCGCGCGGCCATTGTGGTGACTTTTGCTGGATAACCGGAGCTTTATGACTTTACCAACCGTAGTTACCATGATCTGAACAGAAAACAGCCGGAGGCAAATTAGTGTGGTACTTTAGATTTCAGGTAAGTTGTTTTTATTAATTTAAACTGTACTATTAACTGTTTGGGTTGCGTACAGTTCATGGTTTGTAATAAGCTAACGTTAGCACTCATTTGGTGGTTGCCGAGGAACATATAAAATAAAAAAACGCAGCAAACTGCTCTGTCTGTTGCATTAATCCTGTTTCTACTATCAATACTGAGCATCTTTGGTGCCAACATTTTCTTTCAGGATGAATTAAGTTCTATTTTTTCCCACGACACGATGTGAGCGGTGAGGCTGAACCAAAACAGGAACGTTGTGGGTCAGAAAACTAAAACAACGAGCTCATAGAGCTGAGAGGAATGATATGATGGGATAACCATCTGTGGTTTCATCACTAAAAGAGACTCCTTTCACATTCAATCTGTTATCAATAAAGAATATTTATAGGTTCAGCTTTTTTTTTAAAAAATGGTTTCATTCATGGACGCCCACTCACCTCCCAGAGCTCCTGAGTAGCTCAGACTGCGTCTGTTCAGCGCTCTGATCGTCAGCACGATAGGAACCAAGATGGAGAACAACCATCGCCACGGTGACACAGGCTGCAGTGTTCCTGTAAACAGACACACATACACGAAGTCGGACCACCGTCATGGATAATCATTGTCCACCTGAGTAGAGGCGCTGTTGGTTTTCCACGTTGTGTGAATGAGAGGGTCATTTGATAGTGACACAAAACCTCCTCAGTTTTTCTGAATAAAAGGAGACATTTGTCCTGAGTTTAAGACATCGAACACATGTGGGAAGCTTCACATAAAATACCAGAGTTTGCAACAGTCCACAGAGCTCACTTAGGGTCAGCGCAGGGCTCGACAATAAGGATTGCTGCCTGCTTGCCCGGGGCAAGTTAAATGTCACATCAGGCTAGTAAATCTAGAAAACATGATGAAGTGCCCTCTAGGGGGCCCTTCTAGTAGAGAAAGCATGATGAATGTATTTATCTATATGTATCTGTATATTGCTTTGTGTTGCTATGTATGTCTCTGTGTTCTGGCTATGAAAACAAATATCCCTCTCGGGCAAATAAATCTAAATCTGTGGCTGAAATACAACCAAGAAAAAGGCCAAACTCATAAATAACGTTGCATGAGTTATGGGAAAACCATGAGAAATGATGCTGTTCAGCTTTTGTGTTCATTTCGAGGAATAAAATGAAAGAAACAAGAGTGTGAAGAATTCAGGGCGGTATTTAGAGGAAGAGCACATGATTTGGTTTGACTCTCTTTGAAGTTACTACAAAGAACTTTTAACTGGTTATGAAACAGTCTAAATTTAATACTGATGGGTCGGCCCATTTGACCACGGAGATGAGAGTGACGGCCGGCTCGACCGCACGTTACCGCAACACGATAACGTTTCCTGACCGTGACAGAGTTAGCGTGCAGCTTTAGCCGTGATGTCTAGCTCTGCATTTCCTGGCAATGTGTGAAATGTGTTTCCATACTTTACTGGATGTGTAATGTTTACCACTTTGGATTTAAAGTGTTTGTTTTGGTTGGTGGATGCTGAACGGATATGACGTCACGTTACTCAGACTACCACAATAAAAGTGGTAACTTCCTTTTACCTCCACACAGACTCAAATATATTGATTCTGGCATTAAAAAAAAATCTATTTTAAAAATCGTAAAAAAAAGAAAATTGCAATTTTTCCTCCCACATTTTTTCAGAATAATCTGCAAACCGGCTGTGTATCCATAGAGTGTTTCTTACACTAAAATCCAAACTTAAAAACGGTAGAGTTAACATTCATTGGATTTTGCAGTTTTTCAGACTCACCGTAGTAGGTGCTGATGGCGAGGGAGAGGACCCAGAAGGAGAGGGAAAGTGCCAAAGTGGCACACAACACGATCATATCAGTCATCATCTTGATGTATTCTTTTACCAGCACGTCATTATCAGAAGTCATGCTGAGAGGCAGGCCGAGCTGCAGGACAGGAGACAAAAGCAGCTACATCAGTCGGTGTGTTTATTACAATAAAGAGAAATTCTGGCAATTGTTCCCTCGGGTGTAGTTCACCATGCTAAACAGCTGTTCGCATTTACACATGACTGGACTCAAACCAGAGTTAAAGAAGATTTCTGTTGAACTTAAGTTTGTTGGAAAGCTTTCACTCCTTGTCCGTGTTTCTCTACAACCAATGTAGTCAGTAAAATGTTATCATAACTTATAGAAATAAAAGATAAAAATACAAGAATGGATTAACAGATCCAAGATTTTCCCTTCAAAAGGGCGGGTCCATCGGCGTCCTGTTTGTTTTTTTCAAATGGAAACACCCACACAGCTGTTGCAAAAAGCATATAATATACAATATATAATAAATATTATTACATATAATAACAAATGAATAATGTGAAGCTAGCACTAGCTGAGTCAAAGTTAGCTGTGCTAAGTTTGAAAATAACTGAAAGGGTTAGTTTGGATTTTTTTGAAGTGGGGTTGTATGTATAGTCCCGTGTTCTGGGAGGTAAAATTACTGTTTTTATGAATGGAGTCTGGTGTGGTCACAGCTTTACCTCGCCATCAGACAGCCCTTTCAAACAGGAAACTGAAGACGTTATCTATGCTCTCTTCAAAGCCACCAGATTACATGCACAAAAACAGTGATTTTTCGGAACACGGTAGTTGCTGGTCTACCGCTGCATCGATCGGTTAGTTAGGGCCCGAGTACCGACAACGTCGGGCCAGCGAAGGCCCTATTGAAACTGTAGTGTTTCTTCTTTTTCTCCCAAATGAATCGCCTTTTTGAGGGCCTTAACACGCTCAAAAAGTTGTTAAACTTGGCACACTTATCAGACGCCCCATAGAAAGTTAGAAAAATTGAGCCCCTCGCTCCGGTTTCACCTACGTGTATGAAATTTGGCAGACAGATGTAACATGTGGAGACACACAAAAAGCCCCTTGGAGGTATGCCCAACGCTAAACAAGAAGTCAGACATTTTAATTTAATGTGCGATTTTCGCCAATTTTTAGTGTTTTATAGGGCGTGTACTTTAACAAACTCCTCCTACAGATTTAATCAGATCGACTTGAAATTTGGTCAGGACCATCTTCAGACCTTGAGGATGAAAAGTTATTCAAATGGTGAGTTTTCACTGAACGACCTGACCGTGGCGTGGCGGCCATTTTGAGCCATTCGCAATGAAACAGGAAGTTGTTGTAACTCCACTGTACATAGTCCGATCTGCCCCAAATTTCTCAGGTATGAAGAGGGTCCAGTCCTGTGGATGTTTACATGCAAAAATAGACTTAAAGCCCCGTCCCAAGACGTTAGCACCGCCCCCTTTCGTAACTCGTGAAACGTTTTTCGTAGAGTCTTGTGGCAGGCGTCATTGCGCTCATCAGAGTTCCGGTTTCATTGTGGCTGGCCGCGTCGATTGGCGTCCCGCCAGTACCCCCGACGCGCGGGAAGGTGCGAGGGCCCGTTCATCGCTACTTGCAGCTTTAATTTGTTTGTGTTATTGTTTGACTTTTGGTACTTTTTTGTTGACTTAAATAAATGAATAATCATGATAAGTAATGATAAGTAATGTCAATATTGATTCAAAATAATTGTGATTATCATTTTGGCCATAATCGTGAAGCCCTAGTAGTGATATGCAGTGAGCACTGTGCCTTTAAAAGCTAAAATTGAAAGTCAGAAACCGGTCATATGGTAACTTAGTGGCCTGTTTTGCTCTGATTAATTTGGTATGCAATTAAACTCTAGTCGTAAACAACAGGGAAACGCTGTCTGTGGAGACAAAGAGAGGAGTTGTATTCTAAAGAGACTAACTTTGGAAGATACCCACTTGATTTGTCTGGACTACTTTTGCACATACTTTTGTATTCACATCCTTTTACTCAAGTATAAGTACTAAAACCACACAGTGAAAATTCCTGTTGACTAATCTACAGCAATGCATCATATATCTATAAAATCATCACGTTTGTAGCCAAGAGGCTTTTTAAATACATTATTTAGCTTATTATGTAGTCATATTATTTCTTTATATTAATCGTGTCTCTAGGTGGAAGCTTCAGATAAGCCCAGTGTTTTTTTTTTGCCTCTTCCTGCACTGTATAATTTATTTTTTATGTTATGTTGTATAGTCTTAAATTGTGCAAAATAAATAAACAAACAATAAACAATTTACTCAAGTAAAAGTATTAAAACCACACAGTAAAAATTCCTGTTGACTAATGACAATAATGCATCATATATCTATAAGATCATCACATGTTTGTAGCCAAGAGGCTTTTTTTAAATACATTATTTAGCTTAAGAAGTAGGACAACACATAAAGGAACACTTCATGCTTCAGTTTAGTCAGTCAGACAAATGCAGTGCAGTAAAAAGTACAATATTTAACTCAGTGGATTAGAAGTATAAAGTAGCATAAGATGGAAATACACAATTAAAGTACAAGTATACTGCCAACAGCTAGCTAACATGACCATGACGACACCTTGCTGTAGGTGAGTGATCTCACCTGGTATCTCCAGGAGCCATCTCGACGTCACTAATGTTAAAACTACCTTTACTTTGAAAGATAAGTTAAATAAATGTATCACTTTATTTCCAGTTCTTGGTGAATGTTTCTTTCTCTCCTCTAAAGCGGCTACACAAGAGCTCCGTGTCTTGTTTTTGAGTCGACATAAATGTGCCCGCAGGAGTGAGGAGGAGACACAGCAAACCGAGACGATTTAGTTAACGGACCGACTTCCGGTAAACAAACCGTAGACAGTTCTAAAGGGACAGTAACCGGAAGTACAATCATAGGTTTAAATGACATTATAATAAATATATGACTCAATAAATAAATAAATAAATAAACAAACAAAAATTATAAAGAGAGAAAATAATAAAGAAATGTAGATAAATAAAAGCCTCAATTATCAAATAAATGCACAGATTAAAGGGACTGTTTGTAACTTTGTAAGCGTATAAATGTAGCGGGTCGGCACACATGGGCGCTCACGTATGCCAGGAGCCTCGTCTCCTCTGCCTGCTCGCCTTCACTCAGACAGAGCGCGCGTTCTCACGTACTCGCTCCACCTCTGGACGTGAACGCGCGCTCACTCCACACTGCAGAAGAGTTAGTTTAGCTCTGAGAATATCTAGTGAATGTACAGTGGACGTTTGTGCAGAAATAAATGCTGCAGCTCCTCCTGAGAGAAACGTCATCGTCTCCCTCCTGCGCCCGCAGGGAGACACCGGGTGCCGGTGTCACGGTTCACGTTTCTCTCTGCGGAGGCTCGTCACTTCACAAGACACGGAAAACCTCTGTTGGTGCGCGCTGTGTCAGTGAATGCAAGCAGGCAGCGGAGGAGAGGCTCCGGTTGCCGGTGTCTCCCTGCGGGCGCAGGAGGCTGAGGCAGGAAAAGCCAACACTAGGATCAGATCTA
>CAKAOI010034229.1:0-23057 GCA_916701655.1 Sebastiscus albofasciatus | reverse complement strand
TCCTCTCTCCTTGTCTCCTCTTCTCTCTTCTTTTCTCCTCTCCTCTCCTCTCTCCTTGTCTCCACTTCTCTCTCCTTCTCCTTTCCTCTCTCATTGTCTCCTCTCCTCTTCTGTCCTCTCCTCTCTCCTCCTCTCTCCTTGTCTCCTCTTCTCTCTCCTTCTCTCTTCTCCTCTCCTCTCTCCTTGCCTCCTCTCCTCTCCTTGTCTGTCCTTTCCTCTCTCCTCCTCACTCCTGTCTCCTCTTCTCTCTCCTCCTCCCCTCTCCTCTCCTCTCCTCTTTACCATATGATGGACAGTGTGCCGGCCTTCATATGGACTGTTGGGGAGGATGGAGATTTGATTATCAATCTCTGCTATAGAGCTGAATTTTGATAACTTTCACGAGCAAAAGCAGTAGAGGGAGGAGGAGGTGGAGAAGGAGGAAGAGGAGAGGAGGAGGAGGAGGTGGAGGAGGAGGAGGTGTAAATGTGAGAGGTAGATTCAGCACGGCGAGTCTACGGGGAGACAGGCTGATTGACTGACTGTATTTCCTACCTGCTTGGTCAGCAGACTCGGCAGTCGGAGGCTGAGACGTGGCACACTGGCTAAGTAATTGGCCCTGCTCAATACTGTGATAGATGCTCTCTCCCTTCCTCTCTCCCTTCCTCTCTCTCCTCCAGCCTTCCTCTCCTCCTCCGCACCCCCACTTCAGCTGCTTAACGGAGCCGTCAGTCTGAGGAGCTGCTAATATCCAGATTTAGATCATACAGTGTGAGGTATGATAACGTATAGCGTGATGTCTAATATTAGACAACTCTTCTTCCAGTACTGTATCTCTCTTTCTGTTTTCACTCACATTGCTTTCTTCATTTATCCTTTAATTTCACCACTCCTCTCCTCTCCTCTTCTCTCCTCTCGTTTCCTTTTTCCTCTCCATTTCTACTCTTGATTTATGTCCTTCACCTCTCCTCTCCTCTCTCCTTCTCTCCTCTCCTCTTCTCTCTCTCCTTCTCTCCTCTCTTTCCCTTTCCATTTATATATTTTGTCTTCTCTGGATTTATGCCCTTCTTCTCTCTTCTCCTCTTCTCTCTTCTCTCTCCTTCTCTTCGCTCCTCTCTTCTTGTCTCCTCTTCTCTCTCCTTCCCTCCTCTCCTTCTCTCCTCTCTCCTTCTCTTCTCTCCTCTTTTCTTGTCTCCTCTTCTCTCTTCTTCTTTCCTCTCCTCATCTCCTCTCCTCTCCTCATCTCCTCTCCTCTCTCCTTGTCTCCTCTCCTCTTTCCTCCTCTCTCCTCCTCTCTCCTCCTCTCCTTTCCTTTCCTCTCCTCTCCTCTCTTCTCCTCTCCTGTCCTCTCTTCTCCCCTCCTCTCCATCCATCCGCGCCCCCGAGGACAAACCTCGCTCCTGGGCACCCCGCCCGGCTGCGCGTCGCTGTGTGTGATGAGGAGGAGAGGAGGGGGAGCTATAGAGCAGTTTGTTGAGTGAATCAGAGAGAGAGAGAGAAAGAGAGAGAGAGAGAGAGAGAGCAGTAGCAGTAACAGTAAACCGAGGACAGCTTCCTCTCCTCCATACTAACTAACACCACCTCACTATGCGCTCTGCTCCGGGCTGCTGCTACTAGAAGCTCCAGGTAAGAGATCCATCCTCCTTCACACTTCTGTCTGCTCTGTTTGGGTTCACTCTGTGCGCACTAGTGTGTGTTCACTGGTGCGTGTTTGCAGAGCACCATGCGGGCATCACTGCTGCTCAATCCGGTCCTGTGTACCCGACCATGTGGAGCTGCTCTGCTCTGTGCTGCCAGAAACTACACCGAGTAGCTGTGTGTCTCTCTGGGAGGGTTGTAAGCCTGTAGCTGCAATACTTCTATGTCATAATCTATATATCTATAAAGATCTGATTTGACAGACATAATCTTTGGAATAATTTGGACATAATCAGGATCATGTGTGCAAGCATCTCTTGTGTGTCTTATATATATATTCCCCTGAAGTTTGGTGGGAGCGTGAGTGAAATGTTAAGGATGTTGCAGGGTTTTTGTGAGATGCAACACAGACTGCATCCAGGCGCGCTCATCCAGAGTCTCTCTGCGGGTTAGTGAGTGCTCCTGGCCGGCGTGGCTCCACGGGGAGTCCGCTCTGGGACCATGGAGGTGATCACACATCAACAACACCAACTCTCTGGTCATTAGAGCTGGAGCTGCTTTATTATGGACGAGAAGCTGCTAGGAATAATTAAAAAAAAAAAAAGATGTGACATATAGTGGTGAGAATATCAAACGTCTGCTAAATGTGAAATCTGTTGGAGCTTCGTTGGTGGTTGTAGTAAATGTGTGTTGGTGACACTGCGGAGATCAAGTCAGCAGAAGAGGAGCACACCACTTCTGGATGAAATTTCAAAATAAAAGCGTTGGGAGTTACCTGAAAATGCACAGTGGTTTTATATTTTTATAGATTGGCATTGGTACAATTTTTTGCACTCTTATTTTAGATCATTCATCCTCATCCCTGTCAAAAAATACATCAGTGTAGGGTGACCAGATCCCTGCATTTAACCGCATCAGGCTAAAGAACGCTTTTGTCCATCAGTCCATCTTGTTGCTAAATAATATTTAATGTGCTGCTAAAGACATGTAAATCCAGAGGACAGATGGTCATTTTGTAACAGGTTATGAATGAATAATTGTGATGTGTTTGTGATGTGCTTACTTGTCTGTCTGTCTATGATAACAGTATGTCTATTGTGTGTGTACTTTTTCTCAAACTGAGCTGCCTATGGATGCAAAATTAATTTCAGTGCCAACTGACAATAAAGTCGTATTGTATCGTATCGTCTCCCAACAGACCCAATGTGGGACAAAGAGTATGTTTGTGTGGGACAATGTGGGACACGTTACCAAGGCTGAGAGGTAGTCTACAATTTTGATATAATGTCTATCTGACTTAAATAATAAACATTTCTATTCAGCCCCTTATCTTGTAACATCTCTATGCTTTGCCCGAATGCATCCATAGATCGTCTCTCTTTGAGCTGCACGTTTCTTGTGAGACTCACATGAACTGTGTCGCTTCATGTCGTCGTGTGAAACTGAACAATAACTGGCAAATTTCACCAAAAACTCAGAGAATCTCCTTCCACCAGCTTATAAATACGTATAAGTAGTTTCACAGTCTTTGTTGTAGCTGCTCTTCCTTTTCTTTGCGGTAGTTTCCATCATATTCCACCTAAATCTGCAGAGCTTGTGACTTTGCGGTGACTCGCAATTTTTTTTCCGTTGGGCGTAGCGAAGCAAAGACGGTGAAATGTTAACGTACACTTGACCCACGTGTGCTCAGTTTGACAGCAAACACAGCGCCGTGAGGACAGCCTTCCCTGCTTTCTTCACAGCCATTGCATAAAAGCCAGATTTTAGAAAAGCGTCTGTCCTGCAGCGGTTTGACTTTTGAAAACTAGAGGCGATGAAAATGTGGGACATCGTCTCAATATGTGGGACAAGGGATAAAAATGCAGTGCAGTCCCTCGTAAAGTGGGACACCTGGTCACCTTACATTAGTGTAGTCTGACTATATTTTACAATCCAAAAACACAGGCTTCATTCGATATCCTATACTGCGCACTACAAACTCAATATGTGTTCTATCGTTCATACTTTTGTGTGAATAAACAACAGCAGTATGTGTCTTTACGGACGCACTGAGTAATTTACGTTGTCACTACCTGAGAGGTTCCTTGCCGGTTGGAGACGTGTAACCATGGTAACCAAACTCATGTGACAAAAAGGACGGTTTGAATCAAAGTCTGAATTAATTTAAAATATAAACTATGCCTAGCAAAGTGAAGTCTTATACTTACAGTTAAATTGAAGCGTTATTGATGTTACAGAGCCGTCCGTCAACGTACATTATGAACGTTGTTGTCACTACTGCATTGCATTGTGGGATATTTATACCGCCGCAGTGTCCAGTGTTGCATACTGTAATATTTCACCGGAAATAGTATGCAATCTGCGTACTATCTGGTTTCATACATACTAAAATATCTCAAATGCTGTTTTTGCGTTCTAAATAGCATGTTAGTATGAAATGTCGGAAGCAACCACAGTGTGTGATTTCATACAATATGTAGGCTGCGTCTACATTATGACTCAATATGTGACGGAATAAAAAAAGTAGATCCTTTAGCTTTTATCTTGAAGACTACAAGGCTCATTTTCCGGTTTCCTCCCGTCTTTTTCTGTTAACCTTGACGCAGCAGACTGAGTGATCTGTCCGGGCAGGGTTGGGTTGGCTGCAGGGCTGTCCCCCCAATGCCAGTTTTTGGGCTTCGAAGCGCAATGTTCTTCTGTCTGTCTCCATCTCCCCCCGTTTCAATGGGGCTGCTGCACTACTGTACACACACACACAGACACACACGCATCTACACACAACAAACAGCAATATCCATTTGACAATAACTAATTATCATTACTGTTGAATATGAATAATGTTGTAGGTTATTCCTTATGTCATGGGTTATTTGGGGATTTATACATTATTGTGTATTATTTCATACTATTAAAACAAAGCATTGAAATACTGATTTGGAGGTGGATTAGCATGGCAACAGTCGAAGGGTTGGCTGTATGACCACTTTAACGTCCCCCGACTACAATTCATCAACGTCCGCTCCTCTATTCTCCACCACACTCGGTGTCATATTTCAGCGTTTTAACTGCTTTAAAACGACTTGGGGTGGAGCCAGCCACTGCACGTCCAGACCTGATACAGCGTTGTGTTTACATTCATATATTGCATTTTTAATTGATATCAGATTGTGTGGTGAATACGTCTTCATTATGGCCACTTCTGAGTTTCTTTATTCATGGTTTCAGCTGCGTGAGCTTGAGGCAGGTCTGCTGGACACAGAGAGAGATGCACAGCACTTGATTGTGAAATAGTTGATGCATTCAGTCTGAAGTGTGGCAGGGAGTGGGTTATAAGAGCCGGGCTGCAGCATGCAAGCTGCAGAGGAAGAAGAGAAGTGGGAGATCCTTGTCCTTCCTCCTCCTGTGCTCAGAAGCTGCAGCGGGGCTTCCCGGGGCTTTTCCTTTCTCTCCGTCGACCTCTCTCTGTCTGCAGTTTTTCTGGGGCTTCCCTTGTTTTCCCTGCAGCAGCCTCCCGCCCAGCCCTTCCTCCATCCATCTCTCTGTCTATGAGGCCATGCAACTCCCCTCCCTCCATCCCTCCATTCATCTTTGAAGGAAAAATAATGTGGGATACAGATGCAGCAGCAGAATAAGATGCTGCAAGCTTCGAAAAATTAGAGCTAAAGGCTACAGCAGCAGGCGCATCATTTGTCCCTGAGGCGATGTTTTAGGAATAATAATGTTAAGGAGAGACACTGCAGGTGAATAGGGCAAAAGATTTAACTAACAGATATCACCATGAAGCTTCCCCAGTTGATTACTTGCGTTAGGACAATAATTTTATGTTTATATATGTAAATGAGGCATTATCTTATCAAAAATGTGCTGATTTGCATACATTTCCAGAACAGAAATCTGAACATCGGATAAAGACAGGTTCAAAATTCTTGTTTCATTTTGTTGACCTATTAGTAGAGATCCATTTTTTCCTTCCCGATAACGATTCCAATACCTGAACTTGTGGTATCGGTCGATACCGAGTACACCTTACCGGCGTGATAAATATAATATCTTGGTCACTTGTGGGTTATCTTTGTAGAGTTTATCTTGTCGTTGGAATGCTGTTTCCAATGTTTGCTGCTGTGGTTCGTTCTTTTTTCCCTCTTTGCCTTGGTGAAGTCGTTGTGCTCTTTGGCGTGACGCGTCTTCAAATGTTTTGAGTTCAAATGCAATCAGTTCTTCTTCTCTGCTCTAAATCAGTAGTTGCCAGTGGCAGCCATGATACATCCAGGGCGACAGCACAGTGGGGATGTGGCGGTGAGGAAATTCCCCCACCGGTTAATAAACTTGTGACAACACCGGTGTTACCGATTACACCGGACATTTTACAAGAAAAGATGACGGTCAGTATATGTAGAGCGCTTTGATCTTTACCGTCGGGTTGCTGTGTGTCTGGCCTCTCCGGTCCAGCTTTTGCTGCGGGCCGCAGGGGTCTACCTGGCGCCGCTACGCCGCGCACACCGGCTGTGACGGTTCCGTTGTCCTCACAACAATTAACGCTACCTCATTGACGTTACGGTTCCCTTATAGCGTTGGGTTTAAATCCGAAATATTGCTAAATAGGCACGTTGGCTTTTCACTTCGACACTGTATCCTCCGCCATCTCTCGGTCTGTCAACTCTCTCGTCTTGTGTGTGAAATCTGACTCCTGGTACTCTGAGCTGAGACTCCGTACGGAGCAGATGCATTCAATTTCAGTGTGTAGCGTCCGTCGTCCGGCTATCTATTGATAACATGCCGCTGATATGCCAAAATGAAATAAATGTTTTTTATTTCTGTAATAAAAGCAAAACGACGGTGGGGGCGGTGGGCACGTAATGTAATCGGCGTATGCCTGACCACTGTGTAACACCAACTACCGCGGCAAGCCTACAGCACGGTGAAGGCTACTATACTTTGAGCGGCGAAGAAGAACTGATTTCCGGTTAAACAAGTTGATTTTTTTTCTGGGTTAATAAATGATGGCATCGGGTTGGTGCATAGACTGGCGTATCTGCCGATACTTGATCCCGAATTTTGGGCAGTATCGGATGCATTTCTGATACTGGTATCAGGATCAGAACAACTCTACCTATTGGAGTCAAAGGTTTTTACAGAGGGATATCTCTTTTTATCACTCCATAAATCAGAAAATACTGTCGGCAGCCATGAAAAAAATCAATTTGCGGCATCTATAATAAAATGTATAAATCAGGCTGTGAATGATACATGAACAAACCCCTCTGTACAAACCTTCAGCATATAGATAGGAATGAAACTGGAGAGTTTGTTGGATGTAAGAGCTGCTGAAGTGGAGGTTTGAGATTGAGTCTGAGAAACAACTCATTTAGAGAAGACGGCCTTTAAAGAGATGGATTGTAAAACTGACTACAGTTTAAAGACACTACAGAGGAAGAGATGTCACCGTGAATCGTCCCCAGTTGATTACTGACATTAAGACAGTGGTTCTCAAGCTATGGGGCGTGCCCCACTACTGGGGCTTGACCGGGGGAAAATGTGATGCACAATTAATGTTTTGTTGTCTGAATCTTCTGCACAGCAGAACAGTAAAGAAATTGTCTCTTTATACATCCATGGTAGCGATGTTGTTCATTCAGACAGACAGACAGTCTGTAGGTTTACAGAATGGACAGATATTTGATAGAGACAAAAATAAAAACAGACGATGCTTCGGAGACGAACAAGACAACATGCTCATCTGACGGTAATCGAAAAAAAATCTGATAAAGCAGAGCTGCACCAAGTCGTTCGAGGCTTCATCCATAACGTTGACATTCAAACACGAACAGAGCGAGCAACGTAATAGTAATCGCCTCAGTCCTCAGTCCAAAATCAACATTTATTGAAAAAAGAGAGAACGTATTATTTCCAAAACTCACTACATGTTTTTTCTAACGAAATATTCTGCTTAAAACCTGTTTTCTCTCCCGCATGAACTCCAGCAATCCAACAGCACCATAAATTACATTTATATATACATAATAATAAAGGGCGGTGGGGGATGAGGAGGGACCAGGGGCGTGGTCTCACTGGTCCGGGAGTGAAAATATTTCTTCCTCCAAAGGGGGGATGACAGAAATAGTTTGAGAACCGCTGCGTTAAGCAGGGATGCACCGATCTGACTCCTTCAGTCCCGGTATCGGGTATCGGCCGGATACCGAGTACTGATCTGATACCGGTGTTTAATCAATAAGCTGTATGTCTCACTGTGTGGAAGTGACTGGGATCACTCTTTTATGTGTAAGGCAACATCAGGCTTGACTTAAACATCCCTTTCCTAACTTTGTAAAACAAAATGTAACAAATAAATACATAAATATACTTTCATTGAATTTTTGTTTATTATTAAAATAATAAATTGTACATTAGCAACCAGGAATTATCATTCAGGTGTAAACCTTTTTAATGCAGCAACAAATTGGTCAAAACTTAAACTGAAATTAAAATTCCAGTATATAATGTGTATAGTATATAAACATAGAACTGAATTGAGTAGATCAGCTCCATTGTCACCGGGACCTGATCCAGCTATTTGAGTCAGCATCGGCCCGATATCTGATCCGGTATCGGTGCATCCTTAGCTTTAAGACAATTATTTTTAAGTGTTCTGAAATTGTATGTTTAAATATGCAAATGATGCATTATCTAATGCTAACTTTGGGTGTATTGAGGAGAAATCTACAGACACAAATAGACAAAGTAGTAAAATAAACACCTGAATGTGTATTTTGGATTCTTCTTTCTTCTTCTTTCCACTAGTCTGAAAGAAGACATGTTATGGAAGCAAAAGTAGCCCAAAATCTTAAAATTGAGCAGTGCATGAAAAGCCACGTTTAATCAAACTCAGCAACAGGAATGATGAGACTTTTTCCTTTCTGTTCTTTGGTGTTTGGTATTTGCTTATACGGCCATTTGCTCAACTCCTCCACCAACATGTGTAGCTTCGTCTGAGCAGTACAAGCAAGTGATGCTTCACCTTTTATATTGGCTGATGGATTATTTATTAACGCTCCTCCTTCCTCTCACATCTCCTCTTCCTCTCCTCCATTATCTCCAACACTCTCTCTCTCTCTCTTCCTCCCATCTTCTCTTTCCCCTCCTCACCTCTCCTTATCTCTCCCCCCGTCCTTACATCCTCTACATGTTTCCCCTCTCTCCATGTTGTACATTTCACGATAAGGTATTCAGCAGATTCTCTTATCACGAGCCACCACACACAGAGAGACACATGTCCCCCTTTATTTACCCAATGGGGATTGTGCTGCTCTTTCATCAGCACCCCACCTCACACTCGTACATTTACAGATCACACTTGGGAAAAGCTCTGGCGCAGCCCCGTGCTGTTGGTTGCTGTGTTGGGTTGTTACTAAGGAAAAGGAACGAGATAGTGTGGTGGTTTGAACAATCAGTGTTTTAGAGCTGCAACGATTTGTCATGTTGTCGATCGGTCAGATGGACAGAAAATGAATCAGAAATGATTCTGATAATCGACTTAAGTGCTTTTCCCAGGTTCTCAAATGTGAGAATTTGCCGCATTTATTTGGTTTGACATTATAGGAAATTGAATGTTATTGGATTTTGGACGGTTTGTCTGAACAAAACAAAAGATTTGAGGAAGTCACATTGAGCTCTGGGATATTGTGATTTTTTTTCACTGAAAGACAAAAAGATGAATCAATTAATTAAGAAAATAATAGAGCCGTCAAAGTTAACGTGATAATAACGCAAATTACTTCTAACGCCACTAATTTCTTTAACCCCTTCCCATTCAGACCTCTTCTTTTAGAGGGGTAGGGGTCGGGGGACAGGAGATGTCCAGTGGTAGATAAAAAGTCAACAATAGATGTCACGTAGAAGTGGTGTACTTCATCTGAGAGCTGGGAACCTGAAGATTCATTTGAGGTGAGAGCCATCCATCCTCTGAATGCTCTAGGTCTCTAGTTTGATCCATCCATCCTCTGAATGCTCTAGGTCTCTAGTTTGATCCATCCATCCTCTGAATGCTCTAGGTCTCTAGTTTGATCCATCCATCCTCTGAATGCTCTAGGTCTCTAGTTTGATCCATCCATCCTCTGAATGCTCTAGGTCTCTAGTTTGTAGCTGTAAAGTTTCATGAGGCTGTGATTATCCTAGAGGTCAACACAGCTCATTTTATATAGTGAGGTCAAGTTTAAAAAAATGGTCTCACTACAATGGAATGTCTCCTATGGGGACTAACATCATCACACATGAATACAGTTGGGCTCATTGGATCCACAAGAGTCTCAGCTTTACAATGATACCCAATGTATGTAATTCAAGACTGTTTAGGGACCCCAGTATGCAGAGATATTCAAACACACCATTTAGAATAGGCGAAAATAACACATTAATACTGCATGAAAAAAACCTGCATGTGGTTATCATAAAGTGGGCATGTCTGTAAAGGGGAGACTCGTTGGTACCCAGAGAACCCATTTACATTCACATATCTTGAAGTCAAAGCTCAAGGGATCCCTTTGAAATTCGCCATGCCAGTTTTTCCTCCCCAAAATTGAGCAAAACTTTGTAGCGTTATTTCGCGATCTTCCCGACAAGCTAGTATGACATGGATGGCACCAATGGATTCCTTACCAACCATGTCATGTTAGCTTGTTGGGAAAGAGGATAAATAACCCTCCAAACAGCACCCTATCTTTTCCCTGATAATGCGACACTGTGAACAACAAATCTGTGTTGAAATCAGCAGGAGGAGCGTTAGTAACGTTACCTGTTGTTACCTGCTTGGCTAAATAACGGAGCTACTAACGTTAACAGAGGTGCCATTGAGTTACAATTATGAGGCGTTCAAGCTCTGCTCAGTAAAAATGACAATTACGTTATGATGATGACTTTTTGACGAGAAACTTGAATACATCCGGTTGTTTGTAGGAGACGCATTCACATCAATATAAAATAGATATTAGAGAGAGAATTACGACCTGTTTATCTTCCTAACAGCTTGCCAAGATGTTTTTTAATCAAAGCAAATATTGAAATAATCATAATCATTTGAATTCTGTGTTGCACACACAAGCCAGCAGAACCTTTTTTCGGAGGGATTCTTGATTGTACGATGCACCAAACAACATCAAGAACTCACAAAGAGCAACAAACCAAAGAAGCAAAAAACATTTATCTCTATCATCAAAGTAAACATCTCTCTTTCTATCTTCTCTCGTCTCAGCGTCTCATTATCCATCTTCTTCCAGTCTCCTAAGTCCTCTGCCTTCTTCTCCGTCTGATTGCTCTCTTGGGATACATTCAGGACTGTTTCCGTACCTCCAGCCTCTCGTGCACAGCCTCTTTTCACAGTTTTTAATTACACAAATGATCTGGCTGGTTGGTGCACGGTGAAATTGCGTCTCTGGATGTGTCAGACGGACTCACGGACAGTCTGGAGCTCCGTCACTTTGGAGATTTAACTGTAAATTTGAAAATGTGGGAGTGCCGTGGTGAGATGCATCGCTCGCTCAGGCTTGGCTGAACAGAGCAAACAAATAAATGAGCAAACAGTAAATCCCTACACCTCCAGTTTCATCACGGAGGATAGAAAAACCAGAGAGATTAAGTTTAGGCAGACAGGTAAACAGACAGACTCTCGCCTCTGGAGCGCTGATGTCCAATAAGATCCAGGAGATGGACTTTGAGACAGGAAGACAGAAAACAAAGGCTAGATATTAGATAAACCTTTGAGAGAGGGGATATAGGAAGGATCACAAGAACAAAAAGTTAGCACAAACTTGTCAAACAACACAGAAAGGCAGACAGACAGATGGACAGACTTGCAGACATCTAGTCACAAGCCCTTAAGAACTAGTTCACGTCAAGTCTTTACATGCAAATTAACTCCAAAGTCCTTTCAATGCAGAGGCCTGATAATTAAACATGCAGACTGTGTGTGACTGTCGATGTCTTATCCTCCTTTTCAGTGTTCTGGGATTTTATGAGGTCAAAACTTGAGGCTTGATTTGTTTTTAGCGGAGTAAGTCTGACAGAAGTCCGGTCCGAGTCATCTCTCAAGTCCGTATTTTTGTGACTTAAAGCGTCTGTAATCAGTGTTTTTACAATAACGTATTAAATGACAGCGTGAAAGGAGTCTCTGGCAGTGATGAACCTTCAGAGAGTTATCAGCTGAATCTGCAGCTCCTCTCAGCTTTACGGAGCTTTATAGGTTCAGCTCATTGTTTATCGGGGTGTAACGATGCCTCGATCTGACAAACTACTTTATATTCGTTCTAGGGCTGTCAAAAGTTAATGTGATAATAACACGTTAACGCAAGTTTGTTTTAACGCCACTAATTTCTTTAACGCATTAACACAACTCACGATTTTTAGGTAGATCAGTTTTAAAGCTAGAGTGAAGATACTGGTAACATATGAAACTAGAAAACCTAAAGAATCTTAAGTACCATCATGTCATACTTACATGTCGCGAAGGAGGATAAATAACTCTACGAAGTTACGCTAAATTTTGGTGAGGAAAATCTGGCATGGCCATTTTCAAAGAAGTCCCTTGACCTCTGACCTCCAGATATGTGAGATATAATGGGTTCTCTGGGTACCAGTTGTTAATTGATTTACAATAATAAATATAAACATACATTTGCATAAAGCAGCATATTTGTCCACTCCCATGTTGATAAGAGTATTAAATACTTGACAAATCTCGCTTTAAGGTGCATTTTGAACAGATGAAAATAGTGCAATTAATTTGCAATTAATCATCGATTAATGTGAGTAATATTTTAATTGATTGACAGCCCTATTTATAATGCTTTATGCAAACAGTGGGATCTACATCTGCATTTATCACAGTCCCTGTAACATCCAACATCATAGCACCACTTTGAGAGAACACTGCTCTTTGCAAATGAAATAAAGTATTGACTGAGTTCATCTTTGCATGTAAACTATTAATTAAACATCAAGACAGTGTTTTTGAGAACTGATACAGTATCACAAAACATAGTATTGTGATATTTGATATTTTCTTACACCCCTAGTAGCCATGCATATGACACTATAATCCTAATTAATATTCAGAGGCTGTAGAGACGGATGAGAGAGAGAGAGGGAGAGAGAGTGGGGGAGGTTACATACATAAGTGATAAAGTGGAGGAAAGGGTAAGAAAAAGGGTAATTCAATGCAAATTAGAGAGAAAGACGGAGGGACAGCCAGGGGGAGAGGGAAGGGAAGGGGTACAGTTGAGAGCTTTGAAGAGGTGGAGAGACGTTAGTTCGATGAGAGGAATCTAATATCAATGGAAACGAGCCACCGTTACTCTGGTGGTTATGTAACCTAGAGACACCCGCTCAGTTCAACCCATAATGCACCACTGGTGTAAAAGTTGACAAGACTCTAACGCGTAAAATCCATTTCCATGTGTGTGTGACTGCATTCTTTTAGCAGTGTGCAGTGAATGTGTCCTGGGCCACATTAAGGAGGACACGAGGTCTTGTGAGCGTGGAAACGGCCTCTGTGCTCTACTGTATTCTGTCGGTACAACTGTATATTATTAAAATATATCTTGTTTATAGGCTACATATCTCCAGACTATCAGATTAGGCACGCAAAGTCCATTACTACCATCCTATCGCAGATGAGTCGGTGTTTTTGTTCCACTGCTCTGCACGGAGCTGACGCTCGTCCGTCCGTCCGTCCGCCCGCTCACTCTCTCTCTCCTCCCCGGCTCTCTGAAGCTCTGTGCCCCGCTGTTGTCTGGCAAAGTCGGCAGTGCTGGCGGCGCGGAGGTCCCCAGGGACCGCCGGTACAATAGCCTTTTATTTTTATGTTAATAAAATGTAACCGAATTCAGGAATATGTAGAATATCACTACTGACATTCATGTAATATTACGTCACAACGCCCGCTCTATTAGCCATGTGTTGACTACGTGTTCATTTGCATATAGAGCGGGGAAGTGAGATCGGATCACAAGTGGTCCCTGGAGACGCATGTGGAGACGCCTTCTAACACCAGGTGTGAACAGACGTACTTTAAGCTGTCCCCTTGTGATCGGATCACTGAAGATCGGATCACTGAGGTCTGAACAGGGACAGAGACAGCGTGATTTCGTGGCCTCTCAGCAGGCGGCCACTGCAGCAGTTATTCTCTTACCACCACGCACGCACACACAGAATGATAAACACACACACTAGGGGTTGGAAAAAAGATCGATTCACCTACGTATCGTGATTATTATTTTTTTTTTTACGATTTTGAAATAGATTTTTTAATGCCAGTATTGATATATTTGCTTTATTTGAGTCTATGCTGAGGTAGAAGGAAGTTACTGCTTTTATTGTTGTAGTCTGAGTAACGTGACGCCATATCGCAAAATCGCAATAAATCGTGATATTGAGTCGCAATACTTAAAAATCGCAATACATATCGAATCGTATCGAAGCGGGAGATGAGCATATCGTCCCAACCCGAGAGGATAGGAGGAGAAGAGGGGAGTATGTGAATGAAACTGAAACACAGATGGAGTAACATGATACCAGTGAAAATGACCGGAGAAGGAGAGAAAAGAGAGGTAAAGATGAGGAAATAAGGCGTGGAACAGGAGATGAAAGGAGAAAATCAGATGAAGGGGTAAGAGCATGAAGGAAGGAGGTGAATTAAGAGGGGAGGAAAAGTGTCGAAGCACTGGAGGACGGATTAAAGAAGAGAGAAGGGGATGACAAACGACATGTTAAAAGAGAAGAGATGTGAGGGTGAGAGAGGAACAACAGAAAGAGAAGAGGATGAGAAGGAAGTAAAGATGGTGGATGAGGAGGACATTGTTGCTAAAGAAAGTCAGCAAGTGGATAAGAGATAACAGAGGTACAAATACTGAGATGGGAGGTTGAGAGAGCCAAGCGGTGGAGGAATGAAAACAAGTGAGGATGGAGGGGGTGATAGAGGAGAAGAGATGGAAGGATGGAGAGGTCATCAGATGGCCTGCAGCTGATTCTGGCGTTTGCTGTAAACTCTCCTCCAGCAGCCTCAGTCCCTCTGGAGTCCTGGAGGCCTCTGAGCTTTTAATAGGCAAGCGCTAACACACACAACACACACAACACACAATCCCTCAAGCACACAGAACAACAGGCAGACTGATGCACAAACACTCAGGCGAGAGCTCGGGGTGTAAGAAAATATCGATGCACATCAGTATCACAATATTATGTTTTGTGATACTGATTCGATTCTCCAAAATGCCGTAACGATTTTTAACAAACCTCTTAAATATCCGACGGCCCGCTGGCAGACCCGGCCGCTATTCTGTCATCTGGAGGCTGTAGCGGGCTCAGTTTTAAAGCTATTGAAGGTACCAGTATCATATGAAACTAAGAAAAACCTAAAGAATCCATCGGTACCAACCATGTCATACTTGCATGTCACAAAGAACGCTATACTACGCTCCAAAGTTACGCTATATATTGGCGAGGAAAAACTGTCACGGCCATTTTCAAAGGGGTCCCCTCAAGATATGTGAATGAAAATGGGTTCTATGGGTACCCACGAGTCTCTTTACACACATGCCCACTTTATACACTTTATACAATCTCTCTCTCTCTCATCTGCAACCGCTTATCCTGTTAGGGGTCGCGGGGGGGGCTGGAGCCGATCCCAGCCGACATTGGGCGAAGGCGGGGTACACCCTGGACAGGTCGCCAGTCCATCGCAGGGCTGACACATAGAGACAGACAACCATTCACGCTCACATTCACACCTACGGTCAACAATTAACCTAACCTGCATGTCTTTGGACTGTGGGAGGAAACCGGAGTACCCGGAGAAAACCCACGCTAACACGGGGAGAACATGCAAACTCCACACAGAAGGGCCCCAAGCTGGATTCGAACCTGCAACCCTCTAGCTGTGAGGCGCCAGTGCTAACCACTGCATCACCGTGCAGCCCCTTTATACAATATCAATTAAATACAGAGACATTTATCATTTAATTTAAACAATATTTTCCTACAATCAAAATAAAAAATGGTCAATTCTGAGTTGAAAATTACAGACTTTTTGATCCTAGATCCTCCCACTCACCTTCTGACTGACAGGTTCAATTTCTGCCTAGTCATCCTTTCCTCTTCCTCCTCCTCCTCCTCCTCCTCCTCTGTCCTTCATTCTCTCCCCGTCTCCCTTCACACATCATCCACCCTCAAGCCACTGTGTTCTTAACCCACCACCTCCACTTTACCTCAGCGTGTGATTGACAGGCAGTGAATGTGTCCACTCATGCGTTTCCATGCGTCTCCTCGGGGATCAAGAGAAGGAGAAAGAGACTTATTAGTGGTCAGTGATGTCATATGGCACCACACAACCCCGGTCTCTTCTCTTAACTCTGATGTTCATTCTGCAACCGTTAACAAGCACAGATCTGAATGTCACTGAAACGCTTTCATTTTCTCTTCAACGTTGCTAAAAACGCTACTTCTGTGTCATGTTATTAAACCAAAGTATTAAACCATTTAGTGATGGAGTGACAATTGACCTGAACATATGGATCAACAGTGGAAACGAAGTGTCTTAATCGGCAGGAGTGAATTTGAGAATGTTTTGATATCATTTATTTTGAGATGTTTTTTGCGTTGGCTCTCTACAAACGGTTCAGACAACCCTTAAGCTACGTTTGATCCCTTTTGAGGGATGCTAATTTAAAAAATGAATTAACGATAACCAACCGTTTAAAGGGACTGTTTGCAAGCGTATAAATGTAGCGGGTCGGCACACATGCGCGCTCGCATATGTGCTCGTTTAGCTCTGAGAATATCTAGTGAATGTACAGTGGACGTTTGTGCAGAAATAACTGCTGCAGCTCCTCCAGACCAACAGAGGTTTCCCGTGTCTTGGGAAGTAACGGAGCACCGCAGAGAGAAACGTTACCGTCTCGTTACCGACTGGTTGCTGGTGTTTTCCTGCTCTCTCTGGCTGCGGGCGGAGGGAGACGAGTTTCTCTCGCTGGGGAGCCCCACTGCTGAAGCCTGCGTTGAGGCAGGAGAAGCAAACACAGTATCAGCAGTGATTCATGGCGAGAACTTGGTCTGGTCAGCTAACATTACTGCCAAGCAGCTAACATATAGAGTGATATTGTGCTTTTAGCTGACGTGTGTCGCCTCACTGCTTTGTGCGATGCTCGTTCATGTCCATTTAGAGCGAGCACAAGCACGAGCCCGACGCTGACTTTCGTTGATTTCACGGCCACAGGTGTCGCTGTTAAGAAGCATTTCTGAAAGTTACAAACAGTTCCTTTAATCGTTATCGTTATTATTATTATTAACGTTATTATCACGTTAACTTTGACAGCCCTACTTATATGACATCTTTCTAACATGCTGCTTGTAGCATTTTAAACAGCGATACGTCACATCAACTTCATTGTGAGAAAAACGACACTATGGGAAGATAATTACGAGCCGTGAGCAATTTATAAATGATGGTTATTGTAAAGTGTTACCGAACTATTGCTGTGAATGACGCTCACCTGTGTTGCTCCATTTGATCATCTGACAGTATATACGTTTGAAAACACGCCGTCCTCATTCAACAGATTGCTCAGCTTTTACACATACAGAACAAACAGACCTGAAACACCCCACCGGTCCACCCACGTACACTCACTGGTCTGAGTCCAGGAACTGTGCCACCAGCTGTCCCCCTATTGGCTGTTGTCCTGATGTAGGAGGTGTGTGTGTGTGTGTGTCTCTCACTTTCACTCAATCTCTTTCTGTCAGTCTCGCCCACTCTTTCTTTCTCACATCCACATCCTGGGACTTGAGCTCTGACTCCCATCCAGAGGATGAACATATCAGCAGATTAAACGCCATCAGTGTTACACAAAAGAGCAACAACACCCAAACAAGACAAAACAAACGATGGTCAAATCTAAGGATGCTAATTTTACATTTTCTTTTCTAACCGATAACCGACCCTCGTTAACCGATTATTAACCGTTAACTGACAAGAGTGCGTCGCATGCTGCGGTGCTATTTTTAGTGCCTAACGAGCCGCCCAGCTGGAACGAAAAGCTGATGCACAAACAGGTTGAATCATCATTTATCACCAGCTGCAGCGTATGAGCAAAACAGACAACTGAGTCCCCGGTTCACCCGTCCAGGAGAGTTACTGTAGCAGCCGTGACGCTGCGTTTATAGTCCCAGTAAGTCTCCACGCATCATTTAGTTTAGCTGTGTGGTCGTCAGCGATAACGCGTTAACACAAATTTGTTTTAATGCCACTGATTTCTTTATTTTTGGAGGTTGTAGGGGCTCAGTTGTAAAGCTAGAGTGAAGATACTAGTATCATATGAAACCAGAAAACCATCCAGAATCCATCGGTACCAACCATGTCATACTAGCTCATACTAGGAGGTTAAATAACGCATTTTCAAAGGGGTCCCTTGACCTCTAACCTCCAGATATGTGAATGTAAATGGGTTCTCTGGGTACCCACGAGTCTCCCCTTTACAGACATGCCCACTTTATGATAATCACATGCAGTTTGGGGCAAGTCATAGTCAAGTCAGCACACTGACACACTGACAGCTGTTGTTGCCTGTTGGGCTGCAGTTTGCCATGTTATGATTGGAGCATATTGTTTTATACTAAATGCAGTACCTGTGAGGGTTTCTGGACAATATCTATCATTGTTTTGTGTTGTTAATTGATTTCCAATAATATATATACATACATTTACATAAAGCAGCATATTAGTCCACTCCCATGTTGATAAGAGGATTAAATACTTGACAAATCTCCCTTTAAGGTACATTTTGAACAGATAAAAAATGTGCGCTGACTAAACCTGACAATCAGCTTCTTATTTCCTGAATGTTCTCCGTCTGTCCTCGTCTTCCTCCTGCTGAGCAGCAGTCAGTGTAATTAGATTGAGGTCGTTTTTCAGCCACAGTCTCATCAAATCTTTTCCCTGTCTGCCCGAATCAAAAGTAACAGACACACACACACACACACACACACACACACACACACACACACACACACACACACACACAGACGCACGCTGTGATTGGTTATTGCTCCTCCACACACCTCCACAGTGTGACTCATCACACACACACTGTGACCACATCAAATCCTGTCACTGGCTTCTTAAACCAGTAATGGTCTCACTGATGTCTGAATGTGTGTATTCTTGGCGTATCATATGCATACAGTATATATACTGTATGTGTGTGTGTATAGTTTGTGTTGGAGCTACCTTATATTGTATTCCACAGCCTGATGATTTCTTCATTCTGCCCTCAGCACCAGTTACTTTTAATCAATTGAAAAATCACAATATCGGCTCCTGCAGGATGCTGCAAATTGAACTTTCAGACTCTTTAACGAGGAGGTTTGATGCTGAGCTCAGTCTTTGCTCCTAAACAAACTGGAGCGCAGAGAAAATCTATGATTTAAAAAAAACTCCTTTTTTTCCAATCAGGCCTGGATTTCTATGGTAACCTCATTTTGCCTTCCTCATACAACGGTTCGTATGATATCATACGAAAAGTTATTCCTCATTTTTTGGATTTTCCTACGAATGTCCAGCAACACGTGTTTTTTTTCGCTCATCATATTATGCATAGAGTCTTTTCAAAATAAACCGTCATCACAGGAAACAACTTAGTTAGGTTTAAGAAAAGATCAATGGTTTGCATTAAAATAACTCTGGAAGTGGCGTAACTTAAATATGAAAGTTACGTGACAAATAAAAAAACACTGACTTCTGGTTTCACGCGGGACACGAACCGCGGCCTCCTGGTGACAGTCTGGTGTTTTTTGCCCTACCCATGCACCCCGACCTCCTCGCTACGCAGCGCTTATCGCGCTTAGGGATGTGACGGAGAGGAAATTTTCCCACCGGTAAATAAACTAGTACACCGGTGTTACTGATCACACCGGACATTTTACAAGATGACGCTCAACATATGTAGCGCGCTGACTTTGATCTTTAACGTCGGGTGGCTGTGTGTCTGACCTCTCCGGTCCAGTTTTCACTGCAATGCTGCAGGTTTCCACCTGGAGCCGCTCCGCCGCGCACGACGGCCGTGACCGCTCCGTCCTCCACATGGCGATTACCTCATTAACGTTACAGCTCCCTTATAGCATTGCCCCAAACTGCATGTGATGATCATAAAGTGGGTATGTCTGTAAAGGGGAGACTCGTGGGTACCCAGAGAACCCATTTTCATTCACATATCTGGAGGTCAGAGGTCAAGGGACCCCTTTGAAAATGACCATGCCAGTTTTTCCTCGCCAAGATTTAACACAAATTTGGAGTGTTATTTTGCCTCTTTTCCTCCGGTTGGTACCGATGGATTGGTACCAATGGATTCCTTAGTTTTTTTAGTTTCATATGATACCAGTATCTTCACTCTAGCTTTACAACTGAGCCCGCTACAACCTAAAAATCACATGTTGCGCTAATGTGTTGAAGAGATTGGATTGAACTTGGATAGCCCTAGTTCGTAACTTTTTTTTAATCATTTTTCTCTACGCATGAGAAACACCTTGCTCCTAATATCCTGAATATTGCAAAGTAACCTGTTCTGAAAAATTGATGACAAATCGTTCAAATAATATATATGCAAAAATAATATATATTATATATATATATATATATATATATAATTTTACATGTTTTTGACATTGCATCAGTTTTAATAGTTGGAGTGGAAGAAATTCCTTATTTCATGTCATCATGCTGGTTCAGAAGCAGCACTGCCTGTCTAAGCTGCGTCATGTGTAAGAAGCTTTACTGTAATGACCATCTCCAGAGTTTCTATCAAACACTCTGAAAGCTTTTGTGTGTGTGGTGGTATATTTCTGCTGCTGTTTCATGTCAGCTGTGTGCGTACTGTAAGCCTTCGTGATGTGTGTGTGTGTGTGTGTGTGTGTGTGTGTGTGTGTGTGCTTCAGTGTGTGGCCATATGGTCGTCAGTGCAGCCCTTTGTAATCAAGGCGATAAGTGTGTTATATAAGATGTAAACATTTATCCTGCCATGCACAGTAACTTCATCTGACCTCTGCAGTATTATAACGGAAACCCAACACAACCTCAGGCTTTTTGGCTCGTTAGCTGTGATCTTTATTGTCGGTGTGTTTACCGTCACTTTTATTTGATCAGTATTTAGGAGACTTTGCTGAGCACGTACTGTAGTCTTTTTTACTGCTGAGCTTCCCCAGCAAACTTTATGTTATGGAACATGACGGATGTGGATGCATCTTGCAGAAGCCTTTGGCTCTCATTATGCAACTCTGAGCTCACTGTTGGTCACATGCTGCTGCAGTTAGCTTCTTCCACAGTAATGAAAACACCGATTTAGCTTTGATCTCCGATAATATTGTCGGATGTATGGTTTTTTAAAAAAAGGATCAAAATCGACGCAGCAGAAACCGAAATATCGTCTTTTTCTATCCACGCATTCTTCTCCCTTGTCAAAACCTACGTTACCCAAGAAATTAGAAAACGTCGGAGGGTCTGCGTGGATACGACTTGCACCCTCACATGTTAAATCCAGCGTGGTAAACACTACACATCCAGTAAAGGATGGAAACACTTTGGGTTTCACACATTGCAGGAAAAGCAGAGCTAGACATCACGGCTAAAGCTGCATGCTAACTCTGTCACGGACAGGAAATGTTATCGTATCACGGTAACGTGCGGTCGAGCTGGCCGTCGCTCTCATGTCCGTGGTCAAATGGGCCGACGCTACGACTGTAGAGCACCCATATACTGACATTTATGTTAAATGCAAACGGCCCGATGGAGCTGACCATGGATGTATAAAGAGAACGGAGCTGACGGGAGAGCTAGAGACGGACTTGGAGAAGTTAGAGGAAGTATACACGTGGGACTACGTCTGGTTTTCAAAATAAGGTGTTAACAAAGGGAAACTGTATATAGAAAATACATTTATAGAAATAAGATTGATGGAATATATTCACCAGAAGTATAAAACATATATAAATGTATAAATTAAAAAGAAATACCACTAATTTGTGAGGGAAATGTATTTATTCTTTGATATTTTGGGTTGCTGGAAAGAAAGTAATAAATAACTCCTGACAATGATCCTGATATATTTGACTTCAAGACATCTCTGACTACATACATTCTGAAAATAAAACATTTTTTCTGTATTAATTTAGATATTTTCTCAAGTAAAAGTCCCTAGAAGTGTATGATAACAAAAATGGCAATAAATCATAATATCAAATCGTAGCACATATCGAATCGGCACCCAAGTATCGTGATAGTATTGAATCGTGAGTTAGGTGTATCATCCCAGCCCTAATAAAAGTTGGTGGCAATAATATGCTGTAAAAGGTGGACATAACCCAATAATAACAAAAGCAGATAATAATAATAATGCAGATTCAAAAACATTAGAGAGTTTACTACAAAATGCAACCTGCACGTTCATAAGAAAATGTGTTTTGGTGCGAAAAACCAAACTGTTTGTTTACAATGAAAATGTCCACAGGGCACGTTTAACTCACATGCAACTTCTGCTATCTCATTACAGCTTCACTCTGCTCTAGAATATTAATCTATAAGTGTGACCCGAGGAAAGAAAAGACATTTCTAAGTAACACAATAATTCTTTATTTATATGGCGAGTGTCTGTTCCTGCTCTCTGTGCTGTAAATAATTTATGAAGAATTATGCCCAGAGTCCCAAATGAGCTGGCAAATTTGTACCAGGAGAAAATGACCCGGCTGACTGATCTCACTGACTCTCTTTTATGTTTCTCTTCCTCCGTGTTTCCCCGGCGGGCAGGCGACCACGTTGTTTTTTTTAGACGGCAGCCGGGTCAGAGCTGGGGTCACTCGTTATGACCACCGGGGCCATTGCTCATTGTTACTGCAGGATAACTGACACACAGCTCTGGCTACCGCTGCCATTATTTAGCATGAGGGCGCACACATCCATAGCTACACTCACACGTAATGATTGAAAAAAAACAGTTTGGGATTTCTTGATGACTTCCTCTCAATCCTCCTAACAAGAAAATATGGTAAATAATTTAAATGCCCACGCCGGCACATCAAATGTTTCCCCGACACTGACACACACGGGCGCTGCAGGGCGCTCCCTCTGTGTGTCAGCATGAGCGAGTGTTTTGTTCTGCGGGTAGTATTGTGTTCGTGGTTTGCCTCTCTTATCTGGCCGCCTGCCTGCACCGTCGTCTGGCTGCTCTTCCTGATAACACTTTGTTGTTCAGTGTCCTCTTTTAGCAACACATTCACATCTACAGCACGCTCCTCTTTCAATGAGCTGCCACACAGATCAGTACTCTGGAACGAAGGTGGAAAGTGGTGCTGATGTCATTTACCACACATTCATCAGCATTTATCACAGTATATATATATATATATATATA
>CAKAOI010034228.1:0-14335 GCA_916701655.1 Sebastiscus albofasciatus | reverse complement strand
CTTTCTCTGCTCTCCGTCTCAATTCATCATCTCTACTTGGGTCTTGTGCTGAAGGTTACCGAGTCGCTGATGGAGAGAAGACGCCGAATAGACGATCATAAAGACTGACAGGGAGGGAGGGAGGGAAGGAGGGGTTATCCTCTTATCGCTCTTTCTTTTTTCCCCTCTGTCTTTCTTTCTCTTGTTTTCTTCTGCGTCCCTTACTCTCTCTCTCTCTCTTTCTTTCACTCTCCCCCTATCTGTCCCCTCCTCTCCTGATCTCTGCCCCCTCCATCTGCTCCTTCCTGTCATTTCTACCCCGACAACACTCACCTCTCCCTCTCTCTCTCTCTCCTCCACCGCCCCCCCCTCAGCTGATCCCCGCATACTGACAGCCGTCAACTTCTGACGGACGGACACGGACACACTCCACGGAAGCAGCATGTGAAGTGTGTGTGTCTGTTTGCGCTTAATATGATGTGAAGCCTGTTAGCGTGACCCGTGCGCCAGGTCGACCCCGTGTTTGCTTTGCCGCTCTGAGCGGGCACGTGTTTACAGTTTGATTCCTGCACGTTAAATGCGGTCAGATGGCCTCACTCTGTCATGCTTCAGCACATACAGTATGAATGCGAAGCTACACACACACACACACACAAACACACACAAACACACACACACACACACAGCTCAGTACATTAGAGTATTCTATCTTTACGCACATAAGGTCACATTCAGAGCTCCTGTATGCCTCGCTACACAGGCCGGCAGCATTAGGCCCGGGAATCATGGCGAAGCGGCCTGCCCGTTTCTATCTGAAATTCTAATCACCGCTCGCAGACATTACTATTCAGCCTGTGCTCCCGCCGGCTGCCTGCACTAAGCTTTGCACTAAAGTTTTGGTTAAACCGTGAAGGCCGAAGCCCATTTCATAACACCCACATTTGTATTACATATTGATAAACACAATCTGTGTGTTACTTCCTGCCCCCAATCTGCCGCCACCGCCACCGCCACCTCCTCCCCGCCCCGCTCTCCCTTCACCTTGGCCGCCAACTTCAAAACAATGTTTTTCCCCCCACATTCAGCGGATCCATTCCCTTTGTCACGACTTATTTATGCATTACACATCTTTTCTTAATAATCTCTCCTCTCATCTTTCAATTTTCCCTCCTTTGCCACCCTCCGTCTCTGCATCCCTTTCTTCTGCCTCGCTTAAAGCGTTTCACCTCTCCACTATCTCCACGCCTGGGCACACTTTTCCCCCCTCATTCGACTCAATTCTTATCTTCACCTCTATATTCCTTCATCTCTTCTTTTCCTATCCTCCTTCTCTATCTTTCTGCCCAGCTACCTCTCGCATCCTCCCTCCCTGTGCCCTCTATCCCCTCTCTCTCCGTCACCCCCCCGTCCCCCAAGCTGAAATGAAACCCCGTCGGCGCGAGCCTGGCCCGACCACGTCCCCCCACCGAGGCTCAGCCGCACGGACCCAAAGAAACAGACCTTGAAAAACAAGATAAAGTACATCAAAACTGCAATGGGTTCAGCGCTCCACGGGCGGGCAGTGTATATTTTTGGATACCATTTCACATTTTTACACTCGACTCCCCGCCCTGCTCCACCCAGTCTGTCTGCGTTTCTCTCCCTCCGCCTGCTTCGCTCCGTCCCTCTTTCCCTTCCCTATCCTCCTCAGACAGACGTTGTCGCAGTCTTGACAGTGAGGCGAGTCTGCAGTGATTAACATTGATTAAAGTGGCTAACGAGTCTCCTTTTCATTCTGCTGGTGTGTGTGTGTGGTGATGTGGGGTGTGGGAGTGTGCCTTTTAATGTGTGCGCTTTTCTGTGAGTGTGTTTTCGTGTTCAGAACGTGTCCATAAAGCTGTCACTCATCTGGGCTGGGTGTGTGAGGAAAGAAAAGCCCAGCTGTGAGTGCTTAGCAGTTGAGGTGTCTGTGGGTTTAATGGGATTGTACACAGGCAGATATTTGTGTTCATCTGTGTGTGTGTGTGTGTGTGTGTGATTGTGTGTTTATAGTATACAGCGCACATGAAACACACTAATTCAGCTGCCTGTTTAGCAGAGACGCTCGTCCTTTGTTTTCCTGCCACATGGACCATTTTGCCCACAGATCCGCACAGCGAGAACCAAAACGCCCTGCAGCTTAATTCAGCTTCCAATCAAGTGACCAATCAAATCTGTCATTTTACCTCAAGAGCACATTGAGTGTGTCGTGCTTTTTCATTATATGAGAAAGTGTGTGTATTTTTTTTTCATGTGCAATAATGTGTGCATACATGCGTACACGTTTTTTTTCTTGTGCTTACTTCAAATAATATTTAAAAATTCTATTAATGTTTGTTTTAGATGGCATTATGGATGTCTCAATACCAGAAATTTAGTATCCGATACCAATACCAGTGACATTCCACAATTCTCTATACCAATTCGATACCTCGGTAAAAAAAAAAAAAGTAAAACAATAAATCCCATGTACTTCAACATACACTCCTTTTTTTGTTGGGAAGTAAAACATGTCATAGTTCCCTCTCTATTATCTATTTTATATTGCTGTGAAAAAAATCTCTTTCAATCACCTGGATTTATTAAAGTTTCTCACCAAAAATGACATTTTACAAGATAACATTTGAACACATCATGACGCTAGAATTTATCTTTGCCCAATTCTCATTTTTACTCCTATATCATACATAGAGCCTGAACACATCATAATGTAGCTCAATGGCACCTACCGTGTTGAAATTGTCAGGATGAGAGCTAGTTAACGTTGTTAGCTGTTAGCAGCCGGTAAGCTGCTCAGTCCTGCACGGAGCTAACATCTAACGTTAACTAGCTCTCGCCCTGACAGTTTCAACACGGATTTGTTGTTCACAATGTAGCATTATCTATAAAAATAGGGTACGTCCCCTGGACGCGTTGATAGCGAGTTTATGACGTCCCAAAAACATTTTCGGTCATCCCCGGGATGACTGGACGATGGTACCTTGGTACCTGCGGTGCTGTAGAAAACCGAGTACCATCCCGTTTTCATTATTTTGGCATTGACTTGGTACGTTCGATTCTTGTGACATCCCTAGACGGCATTGATTTGGTGAAGAGTAAAGACAGGTATTGTTAGATAAGTTGTTGGCAATACGGTTTAAATCAATATTGGGATATTTAAAGTTGGTCTTATCAATATGTTATATTACAGTAGATAAGTATGATGTCACAGCGGTCGCTCCTATGAACCCACAGATATTATCACCTGACCCTGCAGTCCCCCTCAGCTCTACGGAGCATTTTAGCATCATTGTTTTGGTTTAACGACTCGCACATTTAATGTTTCGTTCACTCTCGCCAGTCTCATTAATATTATTTCCACACCAGCAGCAGCAGGCGGCTGGCTCTAACAAACACACTGCACACTACCTTCCTAGGAACTAATGGTTGAAAAAATGAGCAACTAGCTGGTGAACATAGTGGAACATTTAGCAACTAAAGAAAGAGCCAGGCAGATATTTCACCCAGGAGATGGAGGGGACCAAAACAGAGCAAAAAGGGAGTAAAATATTGAGTGATAATCGGTGATGATGTAAATGATGTGTTTACAGCATGTTACGCTGTCCCCAGGTGGCAAAAAAAACATTATTGTGGGTTCATGGATATTTAGCAATCAAAATATTGAGGTTCATATGTGTAAAATAACTTATATTACTTATATTAACTCATATTATTTGTTTTGAATTACAACCTGCTCAGAATCAACAAAAATATGGTGATACTATAAATGACAATGTTGAATTTTTGCCCAGCCCCACTGTTAGCTGCATAAAAGGAGGCGTAGTCTGTGAAGGTTTGAACAAAAGCAGAGAATTTGCATGTGCTATATGACCCAGGTGTGATTGAGCGTGTTGATTTAGTGCTGTATGGTACCTGAGCACACAGCAGCTCGAGCGGTAACCCTCCCGGCTGAGGCGGGGTGAGGCTGAGTGAGCCTTTGAGGCACACAGATTCACATCCGACATGGCTGCCTGAGCCATAAGAACAACTCCATGAATTATGAAAGGGCACAAGCCCATCGCTGGGGCTGCTCCGAAAGGGGAAGAGATGGAGGGAGAGATAACTACACATTGTAGATAGATGGAAAGATAGTGTAGAGTGAAGCAAAGTGGAAACAGAAAACGAAGGAGAGAAAGATGCAGTGGCACAATAAGAGAGGCAGATAAAGCAGGCATGTGTAGTGGAGTGAGAGGGTGTTTGTTTTGGAGTGAGGAGGGAAGTGTGTGTGCTCGTCTTTGTGTGAAATTTTCTGTGTATGTCAGTAAGAGCGACGCTGCATTGTTCCCAAATCTAACCAGCTGCGTAGCTATGCCGTTGGATTTGGGCTCATCACTGGGTCCACAAAGGCAACATTTTCACACAGACATAACATACACCACGCAGGCTTTGTTCCAGCCTCTTCAAACAGTTTTCACTGCGGAGGTGTGACAGCACGCCAGGCGGGGATCTGCTGCCCACCGTTTCCAAACCTCGGCAGAAAACAGAGGAGAGACGGAGACGGGGAATTTTTTTTTTTTTTTTTTTACACCAATTATCTAATGTGTGATCTGGGGGCCTCTCTGCCTGTCACGCGCAGCCTCTGGTTTATTCTGTCTTTTAATCTTTCTAGTAATCTTTTCGCCACTGCTGAGCTGGTGTCACAGCAGTGAACTCCAAGACGAAGCAATTCCATTAGGAGATGGCATGAGGCGGCATTCATTAACGGCCCTCGGCCAGATGCTGCGCCGCATATCGAACAGAGGAGGGATAATGTATTGTGCCTCATCACAAAGTAGTTCCAGAAAGGGGGTTTTCCATATTCAGGAGGAGGCATTGTGGCCACTGAGAGAGCAGGTGGATTTCTTCGAGTATCATTGTGCGGCGTAACAACCTCCCTCGCCATCCCTCGCCATCCCTCATTCTGTTCCAGGTCTGTCTCATCAGAGCCTGCTCAGTATTCAACGCTCTCAACTGTCCACTCAAATCTCTCAATCTGTCGGAAGCGTTTCAACAGAAAGCAGTACAAACATTTCATCCTCCCATCACCCGGTCCTCCCAGTTCTCCCAGCTGCAGTGTTTGTCCTGAAGAAGTAAACATGCAGAGAGATGCCTCGCCTCTGCAAAAAGGACGTCTCACGCCGAACGCTTTCAGAACTCTTTATCTCCTCGGTTACATAAGTGCCTATATGTACCGGCAACCTTCACAATTCATAGCCTTGGGGAGACGGGGAGTGATGGAAGGGAGAGGAAAGATATAGCGGGAGGCGAGGAAAGTATGAAAGAAAACACAAAAGAGAGAGATGGGAAGTAAAGGGGGGGGGATAAGAACAATAGGAGGAGAGGAGCTGCGCAGGTGACGCAGAGGAGATAGAGCGAGCAAAAACGTGGGCCGCGGTCAGTCAATTATTCAGGTCCGCCGTACCTCGGGAGCTGCTTTGAACACGCCGGCCCGGCATCACCTGCTAATGGGCCACAGATTGACATGCTACCTGAGCAGACTCCCCTCTTTCTCTCGTCCTATACGGGCTCTTATCAGTGCTCTCTGGTGGTACGTGTAAATAATTACTCCGTGACCACTCTGCTGTGCGAGCTGGAGGGTTTGTTTGCACAAAGAAAAGAGGATATATTTTAAAAGGGCGGTGGGTTATTTTAAGAAAGTGGGTGAATTATTTATGGAGGCCTGCTCGGAAGTGTTAGTGCTCCTGTATGTTCGGGGATATCACAAGCTGGGAATGACGTAACGCGAGGGTGTTTATTTGTTAAACGCCGTGTGTAAGTTGCATTTAGCCTCAGTCATCGGGGAGTGTGCTCATTTCGCTTTGACGTTTTTCTTTTATACTTTTGAAAGTGCATGAGCGTGTGTTGTGTTTTCGGGGGGCTGCGTACCGTACACGAAACCCTGCAGTTGCCATGGCTTGGAGATAAAAGACCAGATTATTCTACTTGGCATCCATTAGGTTGGCACCGGCTGAATATCGTCCAGTCTAAATCTGACCCAGAACTACTTTCCTTCATCTTTCTTTCTTTCTTTCTTTTCCCACCTCTCCCCCTCTCCCTCTCTCCTGTCTTTGTTCTCCTTCCTCTCTTTCGTTCTGGCTGAGAGAGGGATGTGTGTGCCAGCCCAGAGTTGGGGCTTAAAGACTGAGGTTTTTTTTTTTTTTTTGAAAGTGAACACCCCACTGTGGTCGACTTCCTGCGACAGCAGCCGAGCCCCTCGCACGCTGAACTTCAAAGCTTGCATACCGCACTTTATAAAGATAATACAAGTGGCTGAGTTGTCTCAAGGTTGGTGCTCAAGCATCTCTGTGGATTTGTGTTATGTTTGACTTATATTTTCTCTTATGTTGTGGTTATTTTGTGTTCAGTTTTACACTGATTTAGGTTAGGACTGTCAATCGATTCAAATACCTAATCACGATTAATCACATTTTGTGTTCAAAATGTACCTTAAAGGGAGATTTGTCAAGTATTTAATACTCTTATCGACAAGCTTTATGCAAATGTATGTACATATTTATTATTGAAAATCACTTAACAACACAAAACAATGACAAATATTATTCAGAAACCCTCACAGGTACTGAATTTAGCATAAAAATATGCTCAAATCATAACCTGGCAAACTGCAGCCCAACAGGCAACAACAGCTGTCAGTGTTTCAGTGTGCTGACTTGACTATGACTTGCCCCAAACTGCATGTGATTATTATAAAGTGGGCATGTCTGTAAAGGGGAGACTCGTGGGTACCCATAGAACCCATTTTCATTCACATATCTTGAGGTCAGAGGTCAAGGGACCCCTTTGAAAAATGGCCATGACAGTTTTTCCTCACCAAGCTAGTATGACATGGTTGGTATCGATGGATTCCTCTGGTTTTCTAACTTTAAAATTGAACCCGCTACAACCTCCAGAAGATCAATTGTGTTAATGCGTTAAAGAAATTAGTGGCGTTAAAACAAATTTGCGTTAACAAGTTATCACGTTAACTTAACAGCCCTAGTTTAGATGCTTAACTTGTCCATTTTTTCTCTAGATCCATGAATGAATACTAAGCCGATGTGTGTTTGTGAACCCTCGTAGGCTTTTTCTTAAGTGTGTCCTCTGCTCCGTCAGCGGCCAGACAGTTGGAGATTGGCGAGATAAGCGCTTTGTTTTTGGACATGGCCACGGCGGGCTAGCGGGAGCTGCCTGGCACCCTCGCTGAGGGCGTGTGCTGTGGAGAATTCATCTTGACGAGAGCTTCTTTTGTGTGTCACAGCCCCTCTGCTATCTCGCTTTCTGTCTCTGTGCCTCTGTGTCTGACACGCTCTCTCTGTCTCTAAGGCCAGCACCCTTTACGTTTAAGTGGCAGCACAAAATAGAAATTGGTGTGTTCTCTCAGGTAATATGTCCGGTCTGTGACAAAAAAGGGGCTGCTTTTGGCTCTGATTGTGTCCACACCTCCGGTCAGAATCAATTCAGAGTGAAAAAGATATTGATTGGTAATGTCGATTGTGCAGCTTCAGAGTCATTTCAGCTACTTCAAAACATATTATAGCAGATTCATTAGAAAATGTGTGAGACAAAGCAGGCTGTGCCCTTGATTAAGGTTGTGTAGATTTTCTTTACACATTTTAAATGTTCATTTTTTGCCCATTTTACACTATTTGATTTAATTTACACATGATTCATCGTTTTCTGAATTTAGATTTTTTTCCTCTCAAAAAAGGCAGCATTATATGGACATGAGGTCCATTAGGTGAAGGCACTTAACAGATGTTTAGCAGAATAGCAAACAGAAATATATCAAATATTGTGTTGGAATTACCTTTGTTTTGAAAGAAATGATACTGATTTAATTTTTTTTTAATGATCAGTGCTTTGTCAAGGTGATGGATTTGTGTTTTATTTAACAAAAAGTGATGAAAAGCATGGACAATATTTGCTGAAAAAGAGTAATATTTCAATGCTGTTCGATTCAGGATGCCACCTTAACAATCTGAGAACAAATTAGCGCTGCACTATTAATTGAATATTATTCACGTTCACGATATTGGCAATTAAATTAACATGATCAACTGCGATATTGATGTTTAAAATGTGTGCTCCGCTGCAAATCAAATCAATTCGCTTCCCAAACTAACATCCGGCCACCAGGGGGCGATCCAGATGTTTCGGCTTCGCTTGGGGGGCTGCCATGCCTCTGCGCGGGCACCCCACCAAGCTGTGAAATACTTTCCTGACTGTTGCGGCTGCAGTCCAGAGTAGAAGAGTTATATATTACTCGTTTTAACAGAAAGCAGACGGGCAAAACATAAAATGCACTAAATCCAGGGGAAGAAGAACCTCATTGTAAGTCTTATCTTCATACCAAGATTTATTAATTAGCAGGACAAGCTGAAAGCACAACGGGAAAGTGAAAGCAGCGCTCTGTTGATTTAATTTTGGGTAAATAGTTTTGGAACAAGTTTATTTTGCTTCTAGGAGATGCACTCTGGATAAGGACCAGAATAAGGCCTGTATGTATATAAAACCTGAACACATACATAAACACACAGTCATTTTCCACAAGGTCAGATCTATTGTGTACTGTGTATGAATGCGGGAGCTTTGCTGGAGAACAGGCTGTGTTGCATCAAGGAGAGAGGAGAATGCGTTTGTTCTGCGAAGCCGGATAAATAGTGAACGAGAGGCCGAAGGGAGGATGTACGTGAGACAGTAAATGAGAAGTGAGCTCGCGGAGAGAACAGATGTGGGCGATGGAGCCTTTAATAGTGAGGTACAATTAGAGCCTCACCTTGAGAGAGGTGGACCCTTGTTATCGCGGCTTGTCGCAGGATATAGCCCCTAATCGCACCACAAACTCAGCGGGACGGATGGCTTTTCAAGACTGGATCGTGACCGCGGTCTGACATCGCCTCGTGCTACCTCTGAAGATTTTCGGCCATTAGGAGAAAAGGCGTTCCCATTATCTTTTCCCGTTTATTCTCTTTTGTGTGTGTGTGTGTCATCCATTCAGTTTTTATAATTCAAATTTCAACACGACCAGGTTTTTGGACATTACAGAGACTGTAGCGCATCTATTTTAGCCACTCAAAATCCCAGTTGCATTAACTAAACCACGGACATTAAAATATGGAGTTTAATTGCTGGATTTGAGTGCTCACTAAAGTGTAAGCCGTATTGCTGCCAGTCTGAGTTGCCACACCAATGCAAAGCCCAAAGCACAGGGGCTGACTCCAGCCAGAAAAACATTCCCAAGTGGTCCTTGGAAACATTTCACTGTAATAAAAGGGGAAAAAAAGGAACACGCCTAGTGGCCTCGATTACATTTATTTTATGCAAAGAGTCTAGTTGGAGGAGAGCCACGGTTTAATATTCAACTGTGTCATCCATATTTCTGTTTGATATTTAAACTTCCTCTGTGGATGTCTAGAAAGTAAAGAGCAGTTTAAGCCACATAGATTAATCAATGGAATTCATGCCTGATCATATTTCCTCTGAACGAGCTGGCAGCAACCCATAATGTTTTGCAAGTGATTTAATCAGAGGTTGGCAACGTGGCAATGGTGTTATTATGTTGATCATGATGAGTTTTGTTTCCCTCTCTGCAACAATTCAAAGAAGGGTGCCCATTGAGCCAACTAGCAAATACAACGTGCCCTTTGCGTAGCGTCTTCCCAGCCTTTTACCTGCGACCCTGTTTGAAACTTTGCATATGTGAGCAACTCAACAACAGTTCTTGTATTGTTTTCTTTTAATACGTTTTTAAAAGCTTGAAGAGGTCAAACTATCAAGTGTTCCTAGAGAAAAATGCTGAAAGAGGCTTGAAGAGGTAAAACTATCTAGTATTTCACAAGAAAAATGCTGAAAGACACATTTCAGCATTTCAGCAAATAAGAAATAGAACTTTGTTTATCACATAATAGTGAAACAATGAGTCAATGAATTGACGAGTAGGAGGATTTTCTGTTTTGTATCATTGTTTATTGACTATATTTGGGTTTTGGACTGCTGGTCCGACAAAGCAAGCAATTTGAAAAGTGAAAAATTGTGATAGGGATTTCTCACCATTTTGTCACGTTTTATAGACAGAAGGATACATTAATTAATTAAAAAAGAAAACAGATTGGGAACCTTGTGTGTATTTATGGTAAATGTTGTTTAACCACCATCTGAGGCTGGAGTCCAGACTCATCTCTGCATCGTCTCCTCCGCCAGCTTGGATTATAAATCCTGGGGTGCTGCCAGAAATTCTGTGTTCCTTAATATGTGACACTGCATGCCCCCTCTCATACATTAAGTTGGCTAATACTTTACATTTCTGAAGGGGTCCCTCAAGCTCCTTCGCCATCCACTTTACTAAAGGCACGCCCGGAGCGAGGCCGGGGGAGACGGAGACACCAAGCAGCTCAACTGCTGGGTGGAATATAGCGAGCAGATAGTCCGTCCTTTAACTGAAACATCCATTTCTCAGCTCCTGTGTCGGCAAGAATCGGCCCCGCAAGCTGCTGCTGGATGTTGTTCTTTAGCTGAGGCTGCACTGTGGCCTCCCACCAAGTGGGGAAAGCGAAGAGATTTCGCTCATAGGAGATCAATGGAATATCACTTTAAAGCTGAAATCCATAACTTTCTGCATGTTTGAACTACAGCTGCAATTGAGCATTTAATGCTGCGTTTATGAAGTTGTTTCACCTCGTTGTTGTTGCCGTGCAGTGTAAATGTCACGACATCAACACCAATGTATTAATCACTGAAGTGATTAATTCATTTGAAAGCGTTGGCATTTCAGCATTTCTCAGTAACAGAGAGAACGGATATTCATTTTCATTTTTCAAATCACAGTTTTTAACTTTTAAGATTTTGTCTGCTGTTAAGGTGATCTGCGTGAAAAGGCAATTGCTGTCAAGGTGTCCTTGAGCAAGACTTGTAATTTTCAGCAGCAGAACTATATGCTGTAGGTGATGTAGCTGTGCAGGGTAGCTCCCAGGTGCGGGTGTCTGTAAATGTTAAAAAACATTATTGCAAAGCTTCCCTGAATTAGATGAAGGCCAGGAAAGAAATGCGGCAGAGCATCTGAAATGAGGGAAGCAAAGGTGGAAGGCCGAGGAATAAGCCGTGGGGAGGTTTATACAGGAATGGGTAAATATGAAAAGGTAATGTTCCTCAATTTCTCTGAGGCCGGAGTGGACAGAGGTTGTGAAGAAAACTGGTGGATGACTCCCAGTGGTCTAATAGTAAAAGAAGAGAGTTGCAGCGTTTGCCTCTTCCCACAGACTGGCTCAGCACTTGTTTCTCCCTAAATCCTCCATTTCGGATCGAAACATTGTAAACCGGGCCGTTAATTGCGGCGTTAACTCAATCAGTGACGACTCACAGGAGATATTGTGTTTGTGTGTGTGTGTGTGTGAGCTCGTATGCGTGTCTGATGGTGTCCTTCGTGCGCATGTGTGCGTGCACAAGTAATGAGTTTTGGTGCTGAGGTACAGAGAAAAACAGCAGAGCCCAGCTCGTCCCTGCCAGGGGACTCGATCGGAGGAGTCTTGTCGGTGGTAAACAGGCAATTGGTGAATGGCTTTTTAAGTCACGCCATTTCGCGCATCGGTAGTTTATCCTCCTGATGAGGCTGATGTTGATTACCCCAGAGAGTGTGTGTTTTAAGGTCATCAATGACGATACCACGCTGACCTCATCTTTATCTGAGTGAAGCTTCTACAACTCTTTGAGAAACACAGCTAGACAGTGACACTGCGGAGGTACACAGCAAGTACAAGATTTTACATAATTGCTTTAATAAAAAGTTTAATGAAGTCATTTTTCATGGCAGCCATCTTTGAACGCAGTAATGACAAACAATGCAGACACCGAAAAAAACACCTTGTACTGTTAATTAGATATCAATTACTTACCGTCGGTGCAGTGGGTGTGATAGTCTGTCGGCGACAAGAGCATTTATGCAAAAGTCGATTCTTTAAATTGAATCATTGTGACTCCACGGTGCCGTCTTTGACGCAGAAAATCTCTGTTCATAATAGCTTTGTAGAACACATAAAGCAAGCTGGAGGACAAATCTTAGACATCTTTGCAAGAAAACTGAAGGGAAAGAAAATCTAGCCCAATAAAGTAAGGTTTGAAAAGTTGTACAAGTACAAGAAGTAATAAAAACGTTTTGCAACAGTTATTTGGCTTTTATATGACATTTTTATTTTCCAGTGTGCACCTATGATGTTATTCCATAAAAGTGAGCCTCTTAACAGTTGCTGATATGTGTGTTTACAAAGGAAAAATACCTGTGTCATTTTATCTTTACAGTACATATCAGCATTGCAGGAATACTTCACCCACAAAATGACCCTTTGTATATCAGTTCATCACCCCGTGTTACCTTGAATTCTTGAAGAAAACTTTGTTTTTCTTGCATGCCTCCACAGCGAACAGAGGATACAAACACTACTTCCCAAACACATCACCCAATTCGACTGTTATCAGGCCATTAAATGTGCGTTATCGCTCGCTATAAGCACCATAGATGTGGTCAGTAGGGGCCTACTACACCTACTACGTTGTAAAAGTGAATGCGAAACTTAAAACCAACAACCACTAATGTTGTAAAACTAAATGAAACGTTACATTTTGAACACAAACAAAACAGCTTTATTAGGTTTAGGTAACAAAACCACTTGGTTATGTTTTGACTTAAAATAACTACGTTTCAAAAGTGAAAGTGAAACTTAATGCTTGTGAACATGCAGACAACAACTTGTTGGTCTCATGCTGTCTATACTACAGCGTCTCACTTCAATTTTGTTCCTGTCATAATTACTACAGTCACTAGAGGTCGCTGTCATCTGCTTTTATTCCTTCTCTCGGTGATTAATCATGTGAATAGATGACAAAACCTACTATGGGGTGTAGGAGGGCCCTACTGACTAGGGTTGTAATGGTACACAAAATTTACAGTTTGGTATGTACCTCGGTTTTGGGGTCACAATTCGGTACGTTTTTGGTACAACAGGGAAAACAAAGAAAATGCAGAAAACTTTTTTTTTATTATTTTGAAAATATTAACATTCCACAGTTGCTCATTGGCTATACGATCGAGTGTGGTAACATTTGCAGGGATAAACACCAGTCTGTTTTGGTTTCACTCTGCTAATCGACACATTCGGGTGATGCCTTTGTACATTAAATGTTTGAAGTACAGGCCAACCCAACTTCAGTTTAACAGTGTCAGCATACAGTTTGACACAAATAGTAGAGCTTGTAACTAACGTTACAGTGCAGCTACAGCTGATAGAGAACAACTGGTGCGCTGCCAGAACTTTCCGGGTAAAACTAGCACTCCAGAATTTCTGTTCCACGTGTGGGAGCAGTAGACATAAACCGCTGTTTGGGTCACAGTGTGTACCGCCGAAAGGATGTCGCGGACCAAACCGAACGTCTTGTCGTGAATGGTTCAATACAATTACACCCCTACTATTGACCCACATCTATGAGGCTTATAACCACGGATAACTCCCCATTTAATGACCTGATCAGTCTAATCAGCTGAACACATGCATCTTCGCTAAAACCTCACTATTTATAACACTTATGCATAAACAGTCAGACTTTTGACATAGTTTTGCTGTTGTTAGACGCAGCCCTCGTTCACTTCAATTCATCAAGACTTTTTTTGATTCTTCACCGTGGAAGCGTGCGAGAAAAACAAAAGTTTCTTTCGAGAATTCACACTAACACGGGGTGAGCAATTGACACACAAATGATCATTTTGAGGGTGAAGTACTTCTCTAATACCTGAAGAGTTGGAACCCACAAGTGTTTTTTTTCTTCTCCAGTCAGAAGCTATTACTGTCTTTTTTTTTACTGCAAGGTCGGACTATGTTTGTCAAAAGCAACAACTTGTCTCTTCCAGCTGTTTTTAATGGATTTTTGAAAACAGTCGGAGCCGCTGGCAGTAATGTAGGGCGAACCTGCAGCAGAACAAACAGCGCTAACTTCACACTGTGAAGAATACCTCGGTGGGTTTAGACTTCTCATATCCATTCATGTCAGTGGGAATAAAAAAAACAAATACAATTGTGCTGGTATTATTTTCCTTGAAAGTCAGCAGCGCTCATGCTCCTGCTTCTGCTTTGATGCTATCTGGCAAAAATTATTATACAGAAAAATGACACGGATTTGTCTTAGTATCAAGCTCAATGGAGGAAAACAAAAAAATGATTGACATCACTCGCGTGGAAAGTGAAGGAAATACATCTCCTGATAAAGCCTCATCTTTGTTACTCACAAATTATTCTTCACGGTGTTTTGTTTTTTTACTACAGGAATTATAGATTTT
>CAKAOI010034227.1:0-19954 GCA_916701655.1 Sebastiscus albofasciatus | reverse complement strand
TATAAACTTCATTAACTGATTTGCAGTTGTCTGGAATTTAGTACACTTTGTATGGTTTTAGAGAATGACAATGAAATAATGATTTGTGGCATATTAAATGGTTTATTTCACAAGCTTCTGCTTTGATACAAACATTAGATTATAAGAACACTGTATCAGTGATCTTCTCCTTCAATTTTATTTCCTCTGTACAGTGACTGTGCCCCCAAAACGCCGGCGCCGCAGGCCCTGGATGATGCTGCAGCCAAGAAGCTGTGGGACCTCAGTGCCTCCATGGTTGGTCTGGCTTAAACCCAACAGCCTGCTCCGCTGCTTGTATCATGTACTCCTCCTGCTGGAGTCAGTTGATTACACAGGTGTATCAATCACGGCAAATTAGTTTTATTATCTAATGGGTAAGGGCATTGCATTAATGGTACAGTGTGTAGGATTTGGTGGCATCTAGTGGTGTGGTTGCAGATTGCAACCAACTGAGTACCCCTCCGCTCACTCCTCCCTTTCTAAGACTGCGGTAACGTGAGCTGGCAAGTGCATTACTGTGGTAACGCCGTTCACCTCGCCTAGAGGCCATAATAACGTTCTGGGCTACTGTAGAAACATGGTGGACTCCGTGAAGAGGACCCGCTCCCTATGTAGATATGAAGGGCTCATTCTAAGCTCACGAAAACACAACAATTCTTAGTTTCAGGTGTTTATACACTAATGAAAACATAGTTATGAATATTCTAGTCAATTTCTGCTAATAGATCCCCAAAATCCTACACACTGGCCCTTTAAAGATGACAATTGTACTTATTTTAGGTCTAAAAGATTTGATAATGAGTACAACATTTTGCACTATTTAATCTCAGACTCCAGTCAGTTGATTGGATATTAAACCTAGATGTATTGCTTCATCTTTATATTATGCAGATTTTGCATTATGATTTGCGCTTTATTGTATATCCATGGTATGCTGCTATATCAAAATCAAATTGGGGCACTTACTTGCTTTTTAATCGACCATCTTGGCTCGTTGCTTGAATTTAGGCCCCTTGCCCATCGTTGTGTGCATGTGTGTGTGTGAATGGGTGAATGAATCGTAAAGCACTTTGTCCAGTAAGGTAGAAAAGCACCATATAAATGCAGTCCATTTACCATTTTATTGAGCAATTGCTTTCTTACATTTAACGTTTTGATTTGGACTACTAAAATGCTTTATAGGCCAAACAGGTTCACATTTTTTTCATCATATGATTTGTGCTGCAAATGCCAAGAGACTTTTCAGACTTCAAACTGCTGCTTTTATTCACAGCATCCAACAACAATCACCAACATGCAATAAAATGAATGTATAGTTTATATAATCAATTCTGTATCAACCTTATTGCAGAAAAATCCATAAAAAAACACGTAAAACAATACTACATTTTCCTAAGAACTACAAAGAAAGGACGATGACAGCCTATATGTGCGTACAGGTTGAGGAGGTAGACTGTGTTGAAGTGTTGTGTGAAGGCTGATGGGAAGTGACCTTATGTGTTGGCAGAGGCGAAAAGATTGTTGCACCTCCACCAGGTGTAGATAGGGAGTGGACGCCTCGGGGCCAGAGAGCAGTTAGATAAGTTAGATCCAGGAGACTCGTCAGCTTACTGAGTGCCCTCCCGTGTGTGTGTGTGTGTGTGTGCACGTGTGTGTGTGGATGTTGTTTGTTGAATAATGATTTTCTTTCGTTCTTTGAGGTGAGACTTGATCTGCGTGCCTTTTTTTTAACCAAACTTGAACAAAAATGAACAAAGTGTACAACAGGGAACCATCAGCAATTTAATACTTTTGGCAATAAATGTCTGATTTAAAGTGTTTTTTTTTCTTTTCTTGCAGTTATTCAGTAACAGGTGCAATAACTAAAACTCTTAGATATATTTATGTTATATTATTGATGACTGTAAATGAGGAAAAACAATTGAAACAAAGTCTTTTAGAATCACAATCGTGTCTTGCAGAAACAAATAAAGAATCCATCAGCACATTTAAAATGATGATTTGTTCAAAAGGTGTTAATACGGCCCGTGTTGTGTTTGAGAGCAGTTAATGCTTCTTAAGATATGGCAATGCCAGTCTGAGCTCCTTATTGGAAGCTCGGATATTTACAAGAATTTCCCGAGAGCTCTTTTAAATGAAGATGAAAACATAAATTATATAAAAGGGAATTAGTTGAAATAGTTCAGGTGTTTGAAAAAAAATTGAAGCATCCCTCAGCTCTCATACGTACCACTTTTTAACATATAGTCATGAGGTTTTCCCTGTGAATCAACAGCTTTGTGTCATTTTCACATTTCATATCAGGATGGGATTCACTTTCCATGAATTTTTACACTCCTGTTTTCCAGCTTTCAGTCATTTTTATCTCTCAGTTTGACATTATATATTCTATATTCTTTGTAACTATCCATTCAGTGAGCAGTAATTAAGAATAGAAATGACAAGGCTGCGTGTTCATGGGTGTGAAAATCATGTCAGTCTGTCGGCATGAATCATAAATTACTCACCTAATTTTTGTGTTCCAGTTCATCAGTCGCATCAACATGATTATGTCAGTCATGTTATATCATGTCATGATGTCAGAGTTCACTTTTAGCCGGCTAGTTTCTAGATTTAATGTCAGGGGAACTGTGTTTTTTAAGAACACTAAATTGAACGTATAAACTGTTTCTGCACAATAACTGTATTTCATTTTTTTGGATCAAACTGGCCTTGCCTACACACTGCCTTTTTTTTTTTTTTTTGAGAAATGCATTATCTTGCCTGAAGCCGCACCTGCCAACGATTGCTGCTTTCTGTCATATATCTGGGATATATGACTTAAAACCAGGTGTGCTCAGAGCCGCCTGAAGGGAATCTATATGTCTCGGTTAATATCCTGCATGGTCTCTCATTTTTACATGACAGAAGTGCAAAGACAAAACTCTCCACTTTTCTTTTGTCTTTGGATGAAAAGTACAACTCAATCTAAAAAAAAAATATGTCATTATGTACAAATCATAAAATAGATTACAATGCAACCTAAATGTTAGTGCACTTACAAACTTCACATTTAAAAATGTATGACATAAAGCTCTTCAAAAAGCAGAAACTTACAGTTCTAGTCATCCCTCTAAAAATGATTTAGGAGTAAAAAAAAAACAAACATCTGAAACACAAAAACTAATAAATGCCTTCACCGATTATGAACTGAGTGACTGAATCACCCCGAGGCTCTCTGACTCAGATGTTGTCTCTGCAGTATCTGTAGGTAATGTCATGCACATGCCCTTATCAGTTCTCCGTCCAACGGATACAGAATCTATAGCTGGGCTGGAAAAGTGATAAGGAGATGTGAGCGACCACAGTACCTCAACAGCTGTTACAGTCTCTACCACACTGAGATGGAGGACCTATTGTTAAGTGAGAGTCCTGAGAGGTTTGAAAAGTCCCCATCCATGTGCATCCCTTCCATCGATGTCCTATGAGAGATGAGTTCTTGAGGTCGGAGCAGATGTTGTTCCACTTCCATCACTCAGCCGCTGAAGATAGATGAACCTATCATGGAAAAAACAAGTCCCTCTCTGTCTTTTCCTACCATCTCTGCCAGCTGAAACCCGCTCAGGTCCTCCCACAGCAAGGAACTAGTTAAGCTTTAACCCAGTCAGAGTGGGTCCCTGCAGCAGTGGCCCCTCGCTGTTTGACTGCTGACAAACTTTTGAGACACACCCCATTGATGAGTTTTATTTCACCGCAGCCCCGCCTGGCTCGGAGGGATTCCTCCGCTGCCATTGGTTCACGTTCAGAACTCGCCATACCTGCCCCCTGGCTCTGGTGGACTGGAGCCAAATAGTTCTTCCAGTTGTCAATCACAGAGGGATCAGCCAGTGGGATGAGAGAGGCCAGGCTTGGCGGGTGTGTTCCCCACCACAGGTGTGGCTGAGAAGCACATTCCAATATGTACATACCTGTCAGCTCCTCTGGTATTCAGCTGCTCCTAGAAAGACCTCTGTTGACCACTCGCGCTCCCCTTTCCTCCTCATGGGGCCCACGCAGAGGGAGAAGGAAATAGCTCCTGTTTCAGTCACACAAACATGCTCTTTACTACCCATACTGTGTTCAATTCTGTCTATAAGTATTCCTTTAAAGTTATGATGCACCATTGAGGAGCAAAAACAGATGTCACCAGTGATACGGTCAACGTATAGACTCCTTTTATGCCTCGAAGGCTGTTTGGAGTGTAAACACACGGGCGTCACTATAAGCACAATCTAGTAAATAAAGGCAGCGCTATGTTTTTACACAGTATTCCAGTAACCACAGACTCCCATCTCCTTTCCATTATACAGCCTGATATGTGGAGTCAGTTGGCGTACAGGTGCAGGCAGTGGCATGTGTCTTTCCCCCCCAGCGGAGAACATCGGATCATCTCCCTCTGGAGATCATAAAGCCTTAACGAGAATGCGTGTGAAGTTGAGGTTTTTGGGTTGTCTGCCCCCTCTGGTATGCAGGTGTCTCTCTTTCTTTCTCTATTCCACCCATTTTCTTTATGTCTTCATCTCTCTCGCCTCCTTCATCTTGCAGTGGATCCCCCTCTCTCTCTCTTTCTCTCTCTCTCTCAGAGTACAGAATGAACAGTGTGTGCCTCAGGCAGGTGCGGGAATGCAGGTTTGCAGCATTCACGGGCCTAAAGCAGAGCTGAGCGAAGCAGCCCATGCCGTGATTACCTTTGGACGAGTCTGTGCATGCGTTGAGCTGAATCAGAGGAGCCACAGTGACTAAGCTCCTCTGTGTCGCCAGTCAGTTACTTACAGTACAGTACAGCTGTAGATCGCATCAGATCCTGCTTGTTTATTTCAAAATGTTGCTCAACTCAAAAACAGGCCTGTTAGCCAGTTTGTGTCCTGTCCTCACTCAGACAATAAGAACCTCTGGTATATAATAAGGTGCTTTAAGTTAACTTGATTTTAATCATCGGTTGCAGTTTCATTTTTAATAGTTTGATGCTACCATTTCCATATAACATAACATAAGAACATTTCTTTCTGCATTCTTTCAGTCTTTTTCTGCAACCATCCATAACAAACCCTGAAAGGATGATTAAATCTAAGCAATGAACACAATGCAGTTCTACTGTAATAACAGTAATCACATAAAGGATGAGCTAAAGTTACATTTTAACTAAAAATTCCTAATGGAGTAGGAGACACAAAAGATGGCATGCCGCTTAACCACTTATACAGTCTTAAATTAAAACGTGCAAATCTCAGAGATGGTATGAATAACTACAGCTGAACTTCAACTTTTTTATAAAGCGTATAATAAGGTGCTAAAATATATGGAAATGGTAGCATCAAACTATTAAAAATTAATCTGCAACCGAGAATAATGATAATAATATCCCTATATTTACTTCTGATAATTGTCGTGCAATCCAAACAAAGCATCCTGACTGTGAAATACTCGTCAGTTGTAACTCTGTGTGCAGACAGAGAATAGTATCGTGTGCATCACTGATTTTTATCTTTAATATGCTGACATGTCCGATGTTTGCTTTCATTATTTTCTGTGTTACGTTCATGTGGCGCTATGAACCAGAGTTTGGTTTTGTGGTTGGTGCACGGAATTTGTTTGCAGTGTGGACTAAGGGAAAGTTGACTAAATATGAAAAGAGCGAATCAACAGCAGAGGTGCAGCATAGTGGAATTAAACTACTGAACATCCTGCACAGATTGTAAAGCCCCCCGAGGCAAATTTGTGATTTGTGATTTTGGGCTATACAAATAAAATTGACTTGACTTGACACCATGAAATGTGCTTCAATTCAATGATAAATAATTATAATAGTAAAATGTAATCATTATCAAACTTTGATAATCAAAATTTCAAGGATAAGTGATGTACGTACACAAACACCTGTAGCTATGGTGTAATATAATAAAATCCACTTCAATAGTCTTGCAATAACTATTACACACAAAGCTCTATTTTTTAATTTAAAGGGTGAGTCTGTGTCTGAGAAGTGTTGATTCAACTCTAATGTCATTTTTAAGGTCGTAGTTCAGGGTGCTGTTCTGTTGGGCTGCATTATATTCTAAGGTATTTCTTTTTATTTGACTATACTCTATATATGTTTTTTTAACTTATCTTTGTCTTTAACAGCTCAAAAGACAAACATAAGATTGTTTTATCACAGTGATACGTCATTACTTTTTCTACGCTTTCAAAAAATTCTCACATTGTTGAGAATCACTCATAAATATGATTTTAAAATTGCTGACATGTTTCCACAAGTCCACTAGAAAATGATGCATCAGGTCGGTGTGGGGTTCTCAGAGACTACAGTTGATTTCCATGTGCTCTGTTTCTGTTGTCGTGTGTTGTTCTGTGTGTTGGTAGTACTTCCTTTACGGCACTACTCTCCAAAATCCCAAATTGTTATTGGAGTTTAATAACAGTTTGTTAATAAGAGGTCTAACAGAGAGATAGACCTCCTCTGGGGTCTCCTCTGGGAGTAATGTCACGAATAGGAGAACATATTGGACATTATGTGAATTTTTGTCAAGCAAAAGGGAAATATACTGTATTTGTCCATGCATAACCTATATAACTTGAAAAATATGCTTTGCCACCTTTATCTAATGTAAGAGCTCAGTTTTTTTAAACACTTTACCACTTTTCTACAAATTGTGTTATGATAAGATCACAAAAAATATATATTTGAAGGAAAAAAATGTTGATTTTTTAATTATTATTATTATTATTATTCACCTATAAAGCATTGGGGTCTGTGGGATCCCAAACAGTGATGCCGTAAAGTCAATGTAAACAAAACACACACGGTTAATATGGAGGTTAGAGACCTCAGCAGGAGTTACCTGTGGGACACATCAGGTGTGGGTGAAATAAAACAACCCTATGACATGGTAGTTTGACCTCCTCACTCACAGTTTGTGTTTGTCGGAAGAGAAAGAGAGGGCAGGTCAGGATCAGGATCGAGATCAGGATCGGGATCAGGGGTGTCTGTAAGAATTCCAGGGCCCGGGCTGGGAGGAGGATTTTCAGATGGCTGTGAGGGGTGTTCGGGCCCTGAGGCTGTATTCTGTCGCCGGGGATAAAGATATTGTCGAGTGAGCACACAGACAACAGGGGAGGTGCTGAGTCAGCTGTCCTCCTGGCTTAGCACACGCTGCGCTGCACCGGACGCTCCGCCGCACGGTTCCCATCAGCTCCTCAAGTCACGACTCCCACGTTCCTGTTCAGAGAGGCAAATTCAAATATTCTGATATTCTGCTTCATTCAAACAGGCACATTTAAAAGTATAGCAGTCCAAAATATAAGATAGAAGACATTTTATCCTTCATACAGAGACTGGTGCATCATGGGATATATTTGAAATTGTGAAGTTTGATTATTACATGTATTTTTAAATAAAATTGAGTCACAAAATTCCTTTAAAATAATGTTGTACACCATAATACTTTATTTGAAGAACATATAAGGTTTGAATATATTTTACTCCTGGGAAAAATGCTGTTCAAAACGACACAAATCAGGCTTTTAAAAAGTTGTATTTGCTTTAAAATGCCATGAAGGGATATTGTAATTAAAAAATACAACTGCTTTGTCATTTAACATTAGTGTGTGGAGCTTAAACATCTCATATTTCAAGCATAGTCAAAGACAAACATCTATTTAGTTTTGTTCAGGACTGAGTTTCAAAAGGAAACAAATGAGATTTTGATTAAATCTTTAGTTTGTCTTATTAAAGTGGTTAAATCTTTACGCTTGAGTCTTTACGTATTCCTCCAGTTGGTGCCGTGCAGCTTTAACGCACAGCCCTCTTCCGCCTGGTTTGACACAGAGCTCCTGATATTTTGTGATGTCTTAACATACCATCCGGAGAGGAAGGGCTGCAGCCATCTCTGCTGGCATTGTTGTCGATTATTTAGTTGAGTTCCTCTCGTCAGTGTGAAAGTCTGGCGCTAACCAAACAGGGGTAGGCCTCTCTTTATCCGGTTCCGGGGTTTGTGGGAACATCAGACGCCGGGGCCACTCATGTGGACTAGAGGAGATCTGCTAAAACATCTTCTGTCCCTCACTGGGATTAGAGAGGACACATTCCTGACCCCTCGGCTCCGCGGCTCCCACCGCTCTGCTTCACTCTGTTCACATGTGTGTGTGAATAGATGTGTAAGCATGCATTCAAAGACAAAGACACAATCAATGATTCAAAGTTCAATCTGAATGACCATAGCAGGTCATTACCAAGAATAAATTGTAGTAATGATATCAATTGTTAAGATGCTAAGATGAATTTCCAAACTTTATGCACCACTTTCTCAAACTTATGAAGACAAAATCACCCGCTAATATTTACAAACCTCTTACTTAATAAGTCAAACACACTCCATCTAATGGCAAGTACTTCAGAGAACACACACGACATATTTGATCTGTTACACACTAATAAATTCAGTTTAAAACACATCTAAAAACATGTTACTATAATAGGGCTGAATGCTTCAGAGCTTCTACCGTTGCCATGGTAATCAACCTCTAAATCAGTATCGAGAGCTCCAGGGATGATGTATTTTTGTTGGCCAACCAGGAAGTTAGCATCGCACTGGTTCCCTCGACAAAAAGCCAATGGGATTTTTCCATTGGGTTTTGGATTATTGCAGAAAATAAGCTCTGTGGCAAACACACCTTTTGTTCAGCAAGATAATCTCCACAAATGAACACCATTTTTATGATTTTTGAAGTGTAATTGCAAACGCCAGAAATAAAAGGCACCACGGTCGCATGAGAGTGAGTATACACGAGGCTGTAGCGGCAGACGAGTCGGTGTGATGACGTTTAGTAGTCTCATTTAGCCACTTGTCAGCAACCGCATTTTTTGATTTAAGTATTTATTGATGCATTTTATGTCGTAGAACAAAACGTTAAAATCTCTTCAGCTTTGTTAACCACAGACCTTATTTCAGGCATTTAACTAAAAACACATTAAAAAAACACACTGACTTCCAGACGAGGGAACTGGAAGTGCTAAAATGCGAACTCATTTACGGGTTTTAGGACTCTATTCGAATGCTTTATTTTTTTATTTGTATATATTGTATATACTGTATACAGTATATATAGGTATGTAATAATGTATAAATCCCAAAATAACCCATGAATTATTAGTTATTCTCAGACAGATATCGCTGTTTGTTGTGTGTAGAAGTGTGTGCATACAGCAGACTGTCCCAGGCAATGAAACGGGGGGGGATGGAGACAGACACACAAAAGAACATGTCAGCCTGCTGCGCTGCGCCGCGAAGCTTCAACTACATTCAAATATTTCTCACGAAGCTTGGAAGCCCCAAAAATGGTATTCGGGACAGCGCTATACTATATTAAACCAGATTACAACTTCTATATGCTTTGGAGCACTGTTCTATTGCAATCAATTAAATCACACCAACATGACGGAGCACAAAAACTCAGCAGTCAACTTAAAAGTTTTATTTCATGACTGCATTATACAGTGAACTGATGTTAGATGAAAACAAGAGAATACGCCAATCAAAAGCAAAGTACTGTACAATACTTTACAGCAGTACTGTAAACAATACTGTAAATATTCATTCACATCATACTGTTTTCCTCAGCTTCATGTTTCTGACTATATGAGGCCATAAAATGACATCCACACATCACACGCGATGTTAGCCGTGGCTGGCCAGGCGGCGGGGGAAGTACTACCCCCTGGCGTGTCGAATCCTCCGCTGGATGGACTCCAGTGGAATGTCCCCGCATGTTTCCTGCAGCATTGCTGAAGGTTTCTCCCACTAAGTGAGGACTCCTATCGTACACCTTCTTCTGTCTCTCTCCTGTGGTTGCTATATGATCACCTGGTTACATTTTAATGGTCTTAAACTCACTGCCATTTGTATTTGTTGTGCTGACCTATTGGACTGTTTTCAAGGCAGACATTTTTGACTTGTCATAGCAGAAAATGCACAGGTGTCGCTAGTATATTATTGATGATTTCATTAATGATGATTTCATTCCAATCGAGTGTCCGTGACAGTAAACAAACGTGCACAATGGCAGCAGGGCTCTGAAACCAGAGACATCGTTAATGTTATTAGTAACACTTGTGTTTGTCTTGCCATGTGTCAAAATGTTTTAACAACCAATCCTTCCATGACAAAGGGAATACAATATGACAAATGCAGGACTCACATAAAAACGTTGGTGTGTGGTTACAGCAGAAGAGAAAAGAGAGTAGTAACAACACGCACACATTCACCAGCTGAACTGCAAACTAAGGTTTTCTGTTGACAGTCATCACAAACTTTACTGAAGCTGTTCGGGGTTAAATATACTTATCAATATCAGTTGCTGAACGGAGGGAGAGCGCTTCACTTCCCTCATCTAGATTTAACATATTGTTTAAATATTTTTATTTAGATTGTCACTTCGGCCTTTAATCTCATCCTTCATGTACCATTACATGTAAGAAATAAAAGTACATTCAGGGGTGATCATTTTGCTAATGCTAATTTTAGCCTCCCTGACATAATGGCACTACGTTGGACCCATCCAAGGATGCTTGCTCTTACTATGTGACACAATTCATAAAGTTTCCCTTTACAACATGAAGCAATCATAAAGCCTGACAACATATACAAACAAAACTATAACACACACACACACTCTCAAATATTCATGCATTATCAGACAACCAATAGATGCACTTCACTCAGTCAACATGTCATCCTGTGGTGAAATGAGTGGAAGAGGTTAAATAACCTCCAAGTATTCAAAGCGGTTTTATTCATTTAGAGAAAGGAGAAGGAAACATAAGTTAATCTATCCTGTAGCACTGCCACCTCATATAAAGGGCAGATGAGTGGTTTGGCAGGATGTTGAAGAACTAACCGGAGTAGTGCAAAAAACGACACTTATTAACAGAAGTTTACTGAAACATGGGGTGAAAAATTAAACTACATTTAAACTGAAACAAAAGAGCACCAAACAAAAGAAAGCTGCAGCCTCACAGCAGGCTGCCCACTGCTTCTCCCCGTCCTCTTACGCCAGTGAATGAGATTTTACCTTCTCAGCCTCACCTAACTGTAACCTCCCACCTGCCCAGGTATGTCAGTATCAGGTGAGCTAAAAAAAACAAAACAGAGTAATGAACCAACCCTTAATACAAGATCTCTAAATTACTGCTGACATTTAGATCTATCTATGGGCTCCTACAAAAAACAAACTTTATTTTATGACGTAAACTTAGGTATAGTTCAAGTATAATCCCAAGTATACTTTACGTAATAAGTATGCTAATATCAATGTACTAGTAGTATACTTGTAAGTTTACTACTTCAATACTTTTTGGGACTAAATTGGCCCACTTTTTAGTTTATTAAAGTTTACTTTTGAGTAAATGTAAGAGTAGTAAACTTTGAGTACAAAACAGGTTTACATCCAAGTTTTATTTTGTACTGCAACTACAATATGAACTATACTACAAGTGAATTTATAGGTATACTGTTAGATTACTAGTTATATACGTGTAGCCCACATTTTAGTTTAAGAAAAAATACTTTAGTAGTATACTCTCAGTTTAATAGTTTTTACTGCAATTGTACTTGTAAGTTTTCTTTAACTGATAGTACTTAGACAATGATTTATATATTACATAAAGAGACTTGCTCCTTTTGCTATTTGACTTTATGATTTATGATGAAAATTAGTTCTCGCATGCCTCCACGGTGAACGGAGAATGGAAAAACTTAAAAAATTCTTGATGAATTGAAGTAAATTCATATGAAAACATACATTTACAAACTCTAGTATAAGCCAAGTATACTTAGACTTTTCTGTATACTTGTCAGTTTACTAGTTATATACTTGGAGCCCACTTTTTTGTTTATTAAAGTACACTAAAGAATACTCTCAGTAAACTACTAGTTTAGTAGTTTTTACTGCAAATATACTTGTAAGTTTTCTTTAAGTTAACTTATAGTACTTAGCCAAATATACTTACACTTTTCTGTATATTTTTCAGTATAAGCCAGGTATACTTGGACTTTTCTGTATACTTGTTGGTATAAGTATACTTGGACTTTAGTATACTTTTGCTAAGTTCATCTCTGATAAGTACATAAAAAGTAAAGCATACTCTCTTATTTTAAGTTTTAAAAGAAGTGTACTAATAGCATATGAATAAACTTCTTTTTTTGTAACAGGGAGACCTATCTTACCTATCTTACCTATCTTACCTATCTTACCTATCTTACCTATCTTACATGTGCCCAGCCCGTCCCTGCGGACATAATGAGGCAAACCTGTTTCCACTTTCCTTGATTGAGCTGCTGAGCAGCTGATCTAAATAACAAACTAACAGGTAAGAAGGACATCTGCCTGAACTTGATATTAAAGTAGTAAACTCAGTCTCAGGAGCCAAATGTGTGTGTTTTTGTATCTCTACTTGAGGACCATATTTTTAAGATGTTAAATTTTGATGTTTTTGTTAACTTGAAAATTGCTGTTGTCCTGATAAATCCTCACGTCAGAATGAATCAGATGTAATCTTTTTCTGATTGTGTATAGTACAGGTTTTCACAGCACACACTGCCTTGTTCTTAGTTCTGATTTAAACTCCTGTAATAACTCTTACGTTGCCTTGTGGCTGTATTTAAGTGTCACAGAGCATGATATTTATATATATGGCAAAATATACTTTAGTTTTTGACTATTTATACTGTGTTTGTAATGAAATGTTTATATGAAGAAAAAAATCAAAGACAAAATTACACATTTATTCTAAACTCATATCATTGAGTTTATTTTGGGGCATGACATGTATTTTGGATGTGAGCCGAACTGTTACACCAATGTTGGTAATGAGAACTTTTTACAGTATAAAAAGACATCACATCACTTAATCCATCTCCAAGGATGCCATGCCTTCTAGTGGCCACAAGTGCAAACTGACACAGCAGACTAAATGGCTTTTAAATAAAATAAAAAAGGTGAAAAATCACTATTAGTAATTATTGCTGACAAAAATACCCCATGAGGCACCACACCACCAGAAATGTGTTATAGTCTGTAAGGCAATCATACAGAGGACATTGTTTTGGCAACATCTAATGGCCAGTTATGGTCACTAAAGTGTCTAAAGTCTCCCCCTTTGTGCCTGTGACTGAGAGCTGACTTTACACTCATAGTAATGTGAATGATGGGTTCACTTTTGACAGACTGAGAGCAGCTCAAGATGCTTCGACCAAGGACAGTTGTTGGACTTCAGACGCTCACATTCATTACCAACCTTGATGTTTGACCATCTGATGATCTGTGTGCAGTAAAGTAAACATCTTTTATCTATTAAAAAACTGTGTTGTGAAATAATGAAAGGCAGTTGGTGTGTGAGACACATTGGGACTCTTTTATTCCTGTCTTATCTCTCTCTCTCTGCTGGATCTTCATGTTCATTCCTGTGCCCGATGAGAGCCGACTGGACCTGATGAAAGCTGGACAGATTGAGTTGAAATAGCTGATATTAGCTGTTAAATGCTGCTTTCAAAGAATATTAGATTGTTTAAACTTTTGTCAGGTCTCTCAACTGACTGTAATGCTTTGAATTCTACATATTTGCTTATAAGGTTTGGGTTTGTACAAAGACGTTCACATCCACACCCACGCCCACAGATTAAAGTACACTCTTTCACATAATGTGCTTGTGGTTCAGTGCAGTTGGTGCTGATCTCAGGCTAGATAAGTTCTGTGGATCAGATGAAAATGCTTTTTGTTATCACCGCCTGAAACAAGCAGTCATGTGGTATCAAGTGCGGATATAACAGTCACACATAATTTACCATTAGCAGTCCTGCATACAGGAAATAGTGAAGTCACTGTTCTTGAACCAGTGGAGTTACACTTGATTTATGTTCTCAGCTGAAATAATTGTGTAGCATGTTTTCACCGTATGTGATCCTTGAGTTTCTGATCATTTCCAGAGCGTCCTCAGTCCATTTTGACGGGCCAAACAGCACTCAGTTGCCATGGACACAGATCATGTGGGGTTTGAAATAATGTGTCCTTGACAACAAACTACAGCTTTCTGTTTGTGTTTGCGTCTCTCTCTCTGTGTGTGTGTGTGTGTGTGTGTGCGTGTGCGTGTGTGTGTGTGTGTGCGTGTGCGTGTGTGTGTGCTGTACCTGTTGGGAAGATGTAGTACAGTGGTTTGTTGGTGCTTGTGTGTGTGCACTCATGTGACTCAACTCCGTAACATGATTTACCCACAGGTGAGCCAGTGCAACACTTTGGGCAGAAATACTGTATGTGCACTGTTAAAAAAACAACAACTCATTATTCATTATGTTACTGTGTGGGAGAAACAACACAGTTTTAAACATGGAGAAAGTAATCTGTACATAATCAACCTTGCTGGGACCCGATGAGAAGCAACACTGTGGAGCTTCCAGAGCTGCTGGTGTTGTGCTGTACTGTGCTGTGATGTGCTGTACTGTGCTGTGCTGTGGTGTGCCGTGCTGTGCTGTGCTATGCTACACCCCTGCTGTTCACTGAAGGGTGAAATGTGATCATGGAGGGCTGCCAGCCTGCATCAGGACCTGGCAGTTGAAATGGCAAGGCCAGCGAACTGAGATCTTACACGTCTCTACCGTCACTGTCGGCCTCTGAACACTAGAGGGCAAACACTGCATCTACTATGATGATCATTGTCTTCAGGACAGAAAGGGACACTGTCTGCCTCATATGATACAGTGAAAACACTCACACCGTGTATAAAAACATTGGAAATGAGAAATCAACCAGTAGTTTTCAGGCTTTTTAAGTGATGGAATTAGTCTCCACAGTCTACAAGAGTCAACAAGAAGTGATGGACTGGTTACTCAGCAAGTTCATTTTGTAGTCCTGCCATTTGAACCTTCAAATATATAATTAATTTCCCAGAATGACTGAAATATAACATTGTGAAAATGGGGTACAGTACTGGGAAACAAAACTGAAGTTTGGACAAAATATTGACTTTAAACTCAAACTAATTTTTCACATGTGGCTCTAATCCTCTTCCGTAAAGGGGAAGTTCATCTGAAATAAAGTCCCTTTTATTTGGTGTAACTATCTGGCTCACTGTCTCTAATTCTGGTTACCTCATGTCTGATACTTGAATGTCCCTAGACTCCAGCCCTCGCCAATTTTGTCACTTAAAACAGATTCATTTTTTCAATACAATTATTCAAGTTAAACAATAGAAACTCAAATTATGTGATTCTAATTCATTTTAATGCAAATGTTCAAGTTAAGCAATTCAAATTAAAATAAATGATTCAAATTCAGTTCTATTGACACATAGGCTATTTCTGCCCATACTTTTCACTGTCATATCATTACATTTTTTTGTGTTATTGGCTGGACAAAAAGAGCAATTTTAAAGAACTCACTTTGAGCTAATCAATAATAATAAAAAAAGTAATCGATTATCAATAATCATAGTGTCAAAACGTATGACACATTGCATTATTTATCCTTTGGCATGACATTTCCAAGCTCAACAGTCGTCCATATTATCCATGAAGGCTATAATGAATCGTTTAATGCAGCTAGGTGGATTTTAGAACTATGAACAAATATTATATTATAATAGATTGTGTATTTGAAATAAATGGAAACGCCCAATTTTACATGACTCCATACACACACAGCTGCTCACCTGTAGGTAGTTGATGTAGTGACTACAGCCCAGAGAGTGTCAACATGGTATCATCAATAACATGATGCATACAGGTACAATACCTAAACTGATGACTGAATTGTGTATTTATTTATTTTTACAAAAGAAGTTATAACAAAGTTGTGACCCTTTCATATTAAATGTCTAATTGCACACACCAATGCACACATCTAATAGCTAATTTAAAAAAATGACCTTTACTACTTTTCAGCCTTGGTTGTGGCTATTTTAATGGTACAAATGCATGTTTTTATATATATATATATAAAAATTAGATCATAAAATTGTTAAAAAAGTCAATATTTAAGTTCATCTTCTGTAGCTTTCCTGATTTTAAAAAAAGTGCATCATCCAAATAACAAAGAGAACACATTGGCCTCTTAGTGGTCTCTACTCTTGGCACCTACTGCTTCATAAAGTTTGGTTTAATTTGTCAATATTTTGAGATATGTCTGAGATTTCTGCCTCCACCCTAATACAGTGTGTGTTTTGTTTGTGGGGCTTGCAGCGTTGATACATTTTTTCAAATTCAAATTCAGGATCAAAGTGTCACCCAATAAACAACGCAATCATTGCTCTTGATAGAACTCTGAAAACCTTTGACTGTGTGTGTGGTGAACCCGGGGAGAAGGCTGATGATACTGTATCTGGAAAGACAGTTCACTTTTATTTATTTCTTCCAGCAGCGCAAGCAAACTTTCATTCACATCCATTATTTTCCCATAACTGTCCTTGAATCATGTGTTTTCTGCTTCATCCTCTCTCAGCACCATCTCGTCATCTCTTCTTCTCTCTGAGTGAACGGAGTCCTTGAGATCTGAGTCCTCGCTCTAGGTCTCCAGAGGAGGTCATGTCGATGACGTCCTACCAGCTCTTGCTCGACATCTTCCCTCTGATGTTATACATTGTTTACTTCATTTACTTAATATTGTAATTATGATGTACATTATATTAATAGTAATAATACATATTCAATTAAATTTCCCAAAGCATTTATCTGTAAAAAGAAATGCATAATTTTAAATTGCTATAACATAACTAATTTCATTGTAATATTAAATGTTGATCCTGTCTCTGTTACCCATACTCAGAGTATAAGTCCCTCTTAAACATGTACTGTTTATGTACTTACTGCATATATTTGGCAGATGTCTGATCTTAAATTAAGACAACACCTACATAACACAGCACATGGCAAACAATATTACAATTTTTTATCTTATTTTTAATATGATCTGTGCAGTTAACTCCACTTAGACTTATGCCACACACTGCACACTGCTTTAAACCGGAACTGTGTTTACAGTATTAGCCTCAACCTTATAAACAGTGACCTCTAGTGGCAGTAAAGTATACGAGACACAACAGATGAGTTTAGAGCAAACCACAGCTGCATATTATGGACACAGCAGTAAGTTTAAGGGGCTGTGTGACTTGTTCCCCTTAAGTTTTGAGCTATATTTTCCAGATCCAGCTGTAACACAGCTGGCTGGTATACAAGAAGTACTTCATACATTCTCCTGATCATCTACGATGCTGCCTTGCTTTCTATCGGCCTGTTCTACTTGTTGATCTTCTGGGACTAGAGGTTGTCTTCTTTTCTGAAAAGAAAAGTGACAATGTGAATTGTTGTCTTTATTAGTGTTTGTAGCTGTGTGTTAGGTATAACTTGTTTGACATGGCTGTATATATGTCCTGTCAAAAAGGAGTTAAAGTTAAAAGATTATCCTCTGCAAGTTTATGCTGAATTATGTTCTTCCTCAGCATGATGAAGAAACTGGATCATTATACATGCAGTGCTCTATATAAGCTTGTTGAATTCAGTCTCAATAGAAAAAAATGACCCTGAAGGAGAAGAGTGATATGAAAGATTAATTTAGCATGCCCCCAGAAATAATCTAATTATAGATCCAAATTAGTTACCTCATGCATAGTTAAAAAACATATTGTAACTACCTAAGCATATTATAGGGGGGACAGGAGATGAACATAAAAATGACTACTATGTCAGTGATGGTTTTATAGATGATTACCAAAATAAGAAATATATATATTGAGAATATTGATCATTTCTCTTCCTTCTTCTGGGCCCAAAGTAGAAAATGAATTCTAGGACAGACAAAAAGTTGAACTCAAATGCTGTATCCCTTCTTAAAGACTAAAACTAAGTAACAAACACAGAGCTGATGGTGTTCAACCCAAGGCTATACAAGAGCAAGAAGGTCAGACTATCTCTTCCTCCAGTTATGTTGACCCTCAGCACCGTGCCTATTCCAGTTTTATCAGTGTGTTCATGCACTGTTGTGCACTGCAGGCGGTGAGTGCCAGTTCTGCTGCAGTTTTGAAACTAAGCGAGGCATACTCTGGGAGGTTTATTAGTCGCTCCCTCTCTCTCTCTCTCTCTCCTCGGGGCATGGCAAAGGCAACTGTGGAGAGACACTGCCACAAATAGACTCTCTAAATATGGAGGGCTTCAGTCAAGAGAAAATGCATGATCGAATTTTGGGCCTCTCCACCAAACAGCTTCTATAAAAGGAACAAGAGAGGCTGAGCGGTTGATGATACTTTCTGCTGGAATCTGTGTGTTTGTAGCTGTGTGTGTTAGTGTGGGCATGTGCCTGCTTGCACCTGCGTGTATAGGCTACAGTAATGCCTGCAGATCCCAGATAAATGTTATGTCATAATCATAATGCAGAGTTTACAGGCTGTGAGGTGTTATATTAAATGGGAAAGTCCCATTATGGTTACAAACTGGATTCCAGCAACAGAACAATATACCCATAAGACCTATGAAGAGCAGATGTCAGATGACTCCAAGACACAGACTGTAAAAAGTGAAGCCAAAACATCTGGATGGTGGCTGGCTGCAGTAACGCTGTGTTGGTGCATGGGACTTGGGCCGAAATAAAAAGTCAAAGTACACCTTAAATAATGATTCCCTAAGATGGTTTCTGTCATTTTACATAGTTCTTATCCCGCTGATGTATGTTCAAGTGTTCATTTTTTCTGATAAGTTAGGTTTTGTTAATTGATGCAAGGCTATAAAAAGGGATGAAACGTCATGATTGACAGCTGTGATTTACAGCTACTAGTAAATGTATGAGAGAGGAGATATAACTTATGTTTAATGTTTATGTTTTATTTGTTTCACACATATAAAAAGACAATAAAATACAATTCACATGAAAGGAACGTAAAATACGTGTGAGGGTGTGGTAGGAACCTATAATGGATTATATAAAAAAAAACACACCCAAAGGACAGACGATATGTAAAAATACTATCGTGACAAAAATCACCAGTACATTTTAGATATTAATGTTCAAAACATTTCACATATAAAAAACATACAGTGTAACGTGTAGGAGTAAAGTTCAAACAAAACAAACAAAAATACAAAGAAGCAGGAGTAACTGCCATATTTACAGTTTCTAAGAGTGATCATTTTTTTCCCAAATCAAATGTTTTTGTCAGTAGAGCATTTCTTGTCTCTTTTTATACATAGACAATGACGCAAAGGAATTCATTAAAGGGACTGTAACTCTTACACGTATAAATCAAGATTCAAGATTCAAGATTCAAGATGTTTATTGTCACGCCGGTTGTACAGGTACAAACGTGTGAAATACTTTTTGCCGTGAAGCTCCATTAAAATAATAAATTATATTACATTTACATTATAATTACATTTACATTACAATTACATTTACATTACAATTATAAAAGGAAATACTTTATACAAGGGCATATTAACAACATATACAGGCATATTAAGAACATATGTAATTACGATTATATACAGTATATACAGTATAGGATATATTTTGTGAAGAATGTGTCAATTGAATTGTAGATTTAAAAGTCTGATGGCCTGGGGGAAAAAACTGTTCCTCAGTCTGCTGGTGTGAGTCCTGGGGGTCCTGTATCTCCTACCAGAGGGCAGGAGGGAGAACAGGTTGTTGTGGGGGTGTGTCGTGTCCTTAATGATCCTCAGGGACTTCCTGAGGCACCGCTGGGTGTAAAGCTCCTGCAGGCTGGGCAGCTCGCACCCGGTGATGTGGTGGGCCGAGCGCACCACCCTTTCCAGCGCCTTACGGTCCACGTTGGTGCAGCTGCCGTACCAGGTGGTGAAGCAGCCTGTCAGGAGGCTCTCTATGGTGCCCCGGTAGAAGTCCCTGAGGATTTGTGGTTTCAGTC
>CAKAOI010034226.1:0-25394 GCA_916701655.1 Sebastiscus albofasciatus | reverse complement strand
AAGAAGAAGAAGGAGGTGAGAAACACAACTTACTGCCAGTTAACCGTTAACGTCTACCGTTACCGTCTTTTGTTCCTCGCGCTCCGTCCGTTCCCATGGTGAAGCTTCATCAGCTCGCGAGACTCACCGGACAGACCGCAGGACGTTTTAACGGTGTTTATATTTAGACTGATATTTATATTTAAGTGTTTATCACGTTAGACTGCATCACTCACGGAGGTATTTACTGTTCTCTTGAAGTTGTTTATTGTTTATTTAAATAAATGACTCGATAAATAAATAAATAAGTCATTAAATGTTGCAAAAATAATATTAAAAATAAATGTAGCCATTAAATAATTAATAACATGGGACATAAATTTATATTTGTTTTAATCTGCTTCTTTGTTTATTTATCTTTGTATTAATTCACTTATTTATTTTGTATTTATTTATTTTTGAAGTAGAAGTACTAAAGTATAAACATTCAATATACTAAAAGTACCAAAAGTAAAAGTTCTCATTCTGCACAATAATCTATTAATATAATTTTTTTTTATTTTATATGATAATTTATTCATATTTTTCCTGATATTTAACTTATATTTTACTAATATTTTTGGGGGGATATTTAACCATTTTCTTCTGATACTTTACTCTACTATTTTTGGGATATTTAATTTGTTCATCCCTTTAATGTTTCAGCTGGTAAAGGTGGAGATACTTTTAATGACTTTTTGGGATGTTTTATATCTAATTTTTTTCTTTATAAATTTTTGGTTGCTAATTTATTAATCATTTCTGATATTTAACTTATATTTTTATGATATTTAAAAAAAATGGAATATTTTACTAATATTTTTGGGGGATATTTAACCATTTTCTTCTGATACTTTACTAATATTTTCTGCTATTTTTGGGATATTTTATTTGTTCATCCCTTTAATGTTGCAGCTGGTAAAGGTGGAGCTACTTTTAATGACTTTTTGGGATGTTTTATATCTTATTTTTTATACATTTTTGTCTAATAATTTATCAATATGATATTTAACTCATATTTTTATGATATTAAATACTATTTTTTGGAATATTTTACTAATATTCTTTGGGGATATTTAACCATTTTCTTCTGATACTTTACTAATATTTTTGGGATGTTTTATTTGTTCATCCCTTTAATGTCGCAGCCGGTAAAGGTGGAGCTACTTTTAATGACTTTTGGGGATATTTTATATCTTATTTTTAATTAATTTTTGCCTTATGATTTATTAATAATTTCTGATATTTTACTCATATTTTTATGATATTTAATACTATTTTTGGAATATTTTACTAATATTTTTGGGGGATATTTAACCATTTTCTTCTGATACTTTACTAATATATTTGGGATATTTTATTTGTTCTTCACTTGTAATGTTTCAGCTGGTAAAGGTGAAGCTACTTTTAATGACTTTTTGATATATTTTATGTGGCCACACATGCGGCGATGACCAAAAGTGAAGCCAAAACAGAGCATTTTAAACATCGCAGTCGATCCCGTTCATTTAATTGTGAGAAGCCAAAATCGTGATCACGATATTCTATTAATTGTGCAGACCTTGTACTTATATATATAAAAAAAAAATTAAAAAACAAAGCATTCGAATACCGATTTGGTGGTCGATTACCATGACAACAGCCAAAGCTTCGAAGCATTCGGGTCGGCCATTATATAATGTCGTCATGTTATTCCACGTCATCTCATCTTATCTCATATCATATTATCATATATTACATCATGTCGTGTTGTCTCTTGTCTGAATACCAGCTTCAGTAAATGTTGTTATTGTTCCTCTTCAGTAAATGTCGTGTGATATTTGTCCCTGCAGGTGTTTCAGCGTTGCAGCGTGATGCATTGTGATGGAGGAGGCGGAGCACAGCCATTACGTCGCCCAGCTGAAGGTGGAGTTCGACAGCTGCGACACGACGGCCACCGGCTTCCTGGACCGAGACGAGCTGACGGCGCTCTGCAGGAAACTGCAGCTGGACGCTCACCTGCCGCTGCTGCTCGACACACTGCTGGGAGGACGCCCCTACGCCAGGGTAACACGCACACCGTTACTGGTTATGTTTGGACTTTAAACACAAGACTAGCAGTTTATAAAATACGATACATCATTCCAGAGGGAACTACTAACAGTAGCCTTTATGAAATAGTTTAAATGAGCTCCACCTTTAACTACAACGTTAAAGTACTGCTGCAATGTCAATAATAATGATCCAGGGATATGTTACTAATACTGTGTACGTTTATTTAAGGTCAAATTATGAGTACAGGACTTATTTGTAGTGGTGTATTTTTATCGTGTGGCATGGCTACTTTTACGTAAGTAAATTATCTGAATACTTCTTTGACACCTGACAGTCAAAGATTGGGCCTTAAAATGTCCTTAAATTACTCCTATTTAGATTAAATGTGTACTGTAACTCTTCGTCGATGACTCTCACTTTTTGGCTTGAATCATCATGTTGTCACATGTTAAACACGACTACTTTATAAGATGAAGACATGTCAGAGCTGTATTAAACAAATAAACTGTTTGACCTGCAGGTGAACTTTGAGGAGTTTAAAGAAGGCTTTGTGGCCGTTCTGTCTCGCTCTCTGGACTTCAGCACATCAGAGGATGACAGCAGCTACCTAGAGCCAGGTAAGACACCAGACAGAGACCAGGGTTGGTGGTTTCTATCCTAGAAAAGTAGGATGTTCAGATTCAATCCAGCAGTGAATCGATCTTCTAACGAGTATTGTGTGTGTATCACAGCCTCATATATCTTCTTCCTCTGTGTCATAGAGCTCTATTGTTGTCCTCTTCGGATATTTTTTGGACATTTTTTACTAATAATCTTCAGATATTTTTCAGATATTTTCATACTTTTATATATATTTCATATATACACATATTTTACTACATATATATATTTTTTTTCACAAGTGAAATATATGAAAGAAATATATAAAAAATAATACAAATATTTGGAAAATATGTTGAAAAATGTCGGAAAATTATGTGAAATATATCCGAAAATTATTAGCAAAATATTTGAAGAATATGGGTGAAAAATTTCAGAAGAATATCCGAAAATGTTAGTGAAAAATATAAGAAAATATTACTAAATCATCTGGAAATTTTGTGGAAAATGTCAGAAAAATATTTGAAATATATCCGAAAATTATAAGTAAGATATTTGAAGTGAATGAATGAGTGAAAAATGTTAATATGTGGAAAAATTTGTGAAAAATGTCAGAAGAATATGTGGAAAATGTCAGAAGAATATGTGAAATATATCCCAAAAATATTAGTAAAACATTTAAAAAATATGAGTGAAAAATGTCAGAAAACTATTACGAATAATATCTGGAAATTATTCGTAAAACATGTGGAAAAATTTGTGAAAAATGTCAGAAAAATATATGAAAGATATCTGAAAATGATTAGTAGTCCCAAACAAAGTCGCTATTTCCTCTTGTTGGTTTGATGGAAACTACAGTGAGTAGCGGTTTGAGGGAATTACTGATGAAACTATATATTTTTGTTCTTAAAAGATTTCCGTCTTCAGTAGGAACCAATGGGCTTGAAGCTGAGAGACACAGACAGGAAGTCAGACAGTATTGAGAGACGCACTAACATGTTGTTTGATTTGTTGACAAGAAGAAAAATATAGAATAACAGCAGACTGATTTCAGAATTATCTATCTTGTTCAGATGGATAAACTGAAAAACTATTTGTTGTGAGTACTGGCTGCCCTGTACTATAGTACACAGTACCACTAGAGTACACAATACCACTACAGTGTACTGTATATACTGTATATATAAGCGTTAGGGACAGTGGTGGTTGTGGTGGCTGAGCTGCAGACATGTTGGAGGTTGGGTGCTTATTACACTGAAGTTATTTCTGTATCTTTTTGCTCCACCTTCTCACCACAGCTACAGTAAAACAGCACAATGTAGTTTTGGCTGATGCTGCAGCAGTAACAGTCTGATGATATCATCACTGTGGGACTGATCAGTATTGATCAGGTGCTGTGCTTCACATTGAAGCAACCATGAATGTGTGTTTTTCACATGTTTTAGCTGCCATTCAGGTTTGCTTTTCATTAGCGCTGATCTAAACTGTCTCACTAGGTTTTACATTGAGTCCTTTTACTTTATTTCTTCTTTCTTATGAAAACCCAGGGAGTGTTTTAAAATCTCTTCCTGTTGGGTGCGTTCAGGGAAGCTGATGTTTGTTCTGTCAGTGATTTATGAATTATGATGGAGACGTGAAGGTCTTATTGAAAGTGGTTTTCTTTATTTTTGAGGTTCTCTGTGCCATACAGCTCCATTGTTGTTGTTATTTTTTGGGCATTTTTCACTAATATTTTTCACATCTTGACTCATATATTTTTCACATATTCTTCTGATATTTTCACAATTGTATTCACATATTTCCCTACGCATATAATATATTTTTAACAAGTGAAATAAAAAAAATAGTGTAAAATATTCAGAAAATATGTGAACATATTTAAAATTTATTAGTAAAATATTTGAAAAATATTGTGAAAAGTATTCAAAAAATATGTGAAATATATCAGAAAAATATTGGTAAACTATTTGAAAAATATTGGTAAAAAATGTCGGGAAAATATGTGAAATATATTCAAAAACATTAGTACATTTTTTTAAGAATATTAGTGAAACTGACATTTGTTCTGTCAGTGATTAATGAATTATGTTGGAGACGTGAAGGTCTTATTCATAGTGGTTTTCTGTATTTTGGAGGTTTTGTGGAGAATTGTTTGAGATTGTAAACTATGCCGTCTGGATTTGCCTCACATATGAATTAGTTGTGTAAAATAAGAAGAAGAGCTGCTGGATTGAAACCTTTTATCTTCACTGATCCCATGCGGAGGAAGTGTTGCTGCAGCAAAAAGACATACATGAGCAGATGCAGAGTATATGTAGATACGTTATCTTAAAAACTAGAATACTATATACAGTATGAGCATCCACTCTATACTGAAGGAAATCAGAGGATTTGAGTTTTATTTCCTGCCGTCTTTGGCTCCTTCTGGTCCCAGAATGCCCCAGTTTGTTAGTGGGTGTGTTGGGAGCTCTGTGCTGGTCTCAGTCTGGTTCAAGAAGTCCTGGTTCTGGTTTTGCTGCTGAGGATTCCTGTGTGACACATTTTGGCTCCAACCTTTAATTTGCTTCTTGTTTCTGGCTCCGAGTCTCCACAGTGACTCTGCAGCCTCACTGACCTACATACAACCTGTCTGTCTGCCTTTGTGTCTCCAGTTGTCCCAGAGGAGGTGAAGCCAAAGTTTGTGAAGGGAACAAAGCGTTATGGCCGCCGCTCCCGTCCCGACAGTAGGCCCGATGCCGCGATGACCTGCGACTCGGAGGACTCGCCGCCATCCAGAACCGAGGCCACGGACTCGTCACCTTCCGGCGTCCGCAGGGCCAAACTGAGACGGTCGACGTCTCTGGAGAGTGTTGAGGTGAGATGCACAGTTTATGTCCTCTTCACATATTTATTCTAGGGCTGTCAATCGGTTCAAATATTTAATCACGATTAATCGCAAATCAGTCGAACATTTTTTATCCGTTCAAAATGTACCCTAAAGGGAGATTTGTCAAGTATTTAATACTCTTATCAACATGGGAGTGGACAAATATGCTGCTTTATGCAAATGTATGTATATATTTATTATTGGAAATCAATTACCAACACAAAACAATGACAAATATTGTCCAGAAACCCTCAGAGGTACTGCATTTAGCATAAAAACAATATGCTCAAATCATAACATGGCAAACTGCAGCCCAACAGGCAACAACAGCTGTCAGTGTGTCAGCGTGCTGACTTGACTATGACTTGCCCCAAACTGCATGTGATTATCATAAAGTGGGCATGTCTGTAAAGGGGAGACTCGTAGGTACCCACAGAACCCATTTTCATTCACATATCTGGAGGTCAGAGGTCAAGGGACCCCTTTGAAAATTACTTTGACAGTTTTTCCTCGACAAAATTTAGCATAAGTTTGGAGCGTTATTTAACCTCCTTCCCAACAAGCTAGTATGACACGGTTGGTACCGATGTATTCCTTAGGTTTTCTAGTTTCACTCTTGGTTTAATAATGAACCCGCTACAACCTAAAAAGTTGTGTTGATGCGTTAAAGAAATTAGTGGCATTGAAACTAATTTCCGCTAACACGTTATTATGGCGTTAACTTGACAGCCCTAATTTATTAATTTCCAAAAACATTTGTTCCTTTGTTCCTTCATCATCTTCCTACCGTCATGACATCATGTTCCTGCAGCTGTCATGATGCTGTGTGACCTCTGACCTTTGACCTGAGTGCTGCTGATTGTGATAAAGGAGTCAAAGCTTACTCCACTTGTTTGACCTCCTCGCTGAGACTGTGTGGCGCTGATGGATGATGATGATGATGATGATGATGATGATGATGATGTGAAAGTAAGCAGGAGGCTCCAGCTGAGACTCACCATGAACACACACACAACCACACACACACACACACACACTTTGTCTGAAAGCTCATTGTGTGTCTTTGTGTTGGCTGCTTTGGTTCGTCTCAGATATCCGACGTGCTGCGATTCTGCTGCAGTTTCTGCAGTCGAGGCCGTGAAATACCTGAAGGGGGGAGGATGAGGAGGAGGAGGAGGGAGGGAGGGAGGAGCCGGCTGGGGGAGGTTTGGTGGTTTTGGGGGCGTTGGAGGTTTTTCAGGAAGTGGGATTGTGAGGAATGTGGCTGCTGGCAGACGCTCTGTGCTGGTTTGGCTGCGGATCAAAGATGCTTCACTCGGTTTCTTCTTTTGTTTTGGTGGAAAAAGCAGCTTCTCAGCTGCTTTTTAGTGATGATATAAAAACACAGTTTTCCTCTGTGAGCTTCTGACTGCAGCAGCTGGATTCATGTTCTTTAAACAAAACTGCAGCTTTTCTGTTGTTTTATTCAGACTCCTCCTCCTCCTCCTCCTCCTTCTCCTCTTCTTCTTCAACACTGATCACAATCGGAGTCCTTTAATATCCATCTGATACTTACATTGACCTAAATGTTTATCTGATATAAAGTTTAACTGGAGAATGTGACGTGAGATCATCTAGAGAGAAGAGGCCTCACTCTGTTGGAGTTGTTGGAACTACAGAAACAGAGTGGAGCTTCTTCCCTCACGGTTGAGTGCAGACAGATCTTTAACCCTCTGAGACCCACAATAGACCCGATTTAGTCTTTTTAGGGGGGTACAGGAGGTCTTTAGGGGGAGATAGCAGGTCAACAGTAGATGTCACATAGAAGTGGTGTACATCATCTGAAAGCTGAGAACCTGAAGATTAATTTGGAATGCAGCTCAGCACTGAATGCCATGTTCTTCTAGTCATAAATCAGAAATAAACAGGAATTAATTAATTAAGAGAATAAATACAACTCCTTTGCCCCTTGTGCCTTACTTTGCGCCCAGATTATGTGCCGCTTAACTAGCAAAGGTGGAGTTGGACACGCCCTAAATTACCTTTAGACCTCCACTATAGATTGTTAAAATAGGTCCCATAATCTTTAGAAACAAACTCTGTTTTTCTTGTGGAGCAAAAACGCTTGCCTGCTGTCATTTTGTTTCACATATTTTTCAGACATTTTTCAAAATTGTTCACAAATTTTACTAATAATTTTTGGATATTTTTCTAATATTTTTCTAATATTTTTCGGACATTTTCCGTTATTTTTTTCAAATATTTTAATAATAATTTTTGGATATTTTTCTAATATTTTTGGACATTTTCCGTTATTTTTTAAAATATTTTACTAATCATTTTTGGATATTTTTCTAATATTTTTCACAATTTCTTTCACATATTACTAATAATTTTTGGATATTTTTCACAATTCTTTTTCACATATTTTACTAATCACTTTGGGATATATTTCAGTTTTTTCACATATTTTACTAGTATTTTTTTTATATTTTCACGTTTTTCTGACATTTTTCACTCTTTTTTTCCACATATTTTACAAAGAATTTGGGATATCTAATATAGAATTTTTTTGTTGGATATTTTTAAAAAATTTTGGACATTGTTTTTTCATTCAAGAGGAGTTGGACACTCCCTAAATGCACTATGCACTTTAGACCATGACCTATAGATCATTAAAATAGGGCCCATAATCTTTTGAAACAAACTGTTTTTCTTGTGGAGCTCAACGCCTGCCTGCTGTGATTTTGTTTCACATATTTTTCGGATATGGGTTAAATAGGGGCCAGAGTGAGTTGTAGAGCAGAGTAAAGACAGAATAGAGACAGAGTAGAGCAGAGTAAAGTCAGCAGTGTTTCTATCTGCTGCTGTTACATCATCGGAGTGACTCTACTCTACTTTCTGGGTCTCTCTGTTTAAAATATTGAAGAGTTTTTATGTAACTGTGCTCTGTGAAGCCTGCAGATTAAATACTGTAACTCTCTCAGTTGTCACTGTGGATTTCATTTGGCTACAGCAGCTGAAATCTCTGTAAATACTTCAGCGTTTAGTCAGTTACATAAAGGGCTTAAAGAGACAGATGCTGTTTACAGTATGAAGACAGGGAGACATCATAGTTGGTGCTGTACTGCTTGCATTTGTGGTAGTGTTTGTTTGTTTGTTTGTTTTGGAAAAGCAGATGTCATATCAAAATGTTTAGCAAGAAACACACAACTGAATTCACATTTTAGTTTTGGAGAAAATACTGTATATAAGTACGCCTTTTAAGGAGGTTAAATAATGCTCCAAAGTTACGCAAAATTTTTAAAAAACTGGCATGGCTGTTTTCAAAGGGGTCCCTTTGAGGGAGACCCGTGGGTAGTTTGGAGCATTATTTAACCTCCTTCACGACAAGCTGGTATGACATGGTTAGTTTAAAACTGAGCCCGCTACAACCTAAAAATCACAAGTTGTGTTAATGCGTTAAAGAAATTAGTGGCGTTAAAACAAATTTGCTTCATTCAGCCTCCGTCAAAGTCTGTTTGTTTTCATTTTTTCGGGCACTCTTCTCTCCTGAACGCTATTCGATAGAAACCTTTTCTGGGACCATAGAGAGCGGACGGAGGTGAAGAAGTGCTAGAATTCAACTGTTCCTTTAAATGAATCTGGTTTGAACATAAATAATAAACTCTGGTGTGAGAGGAAAAGTCACAGGTTCAGTTTCAGACGTTTCACATGCTAAGCTCTTTAGCGTGACAACCAGGCGTCTACACACACACACACACACACACACACACACACACACACACACACACACACACTCAGCTCATACATTATGTTCAGTCTGGCAGAAGTAATGACCGCTCAGGAATCCTTCAGATCACTGTTTGGTCTGTTGACATTACTGTGCACACACACGCACACATACACACACACACACACACACACGCACACACTTCTATAGTTTTCTCCCAGCATCCTCTTGTCCACGCTGCACACACTCTTTCATAACACATTCTACTGTTTATTCAGACTAGTTTAATGGGCTGGTGAACACATAGACCCACGCATACACACACACACACACACACACACACACACACACACACACACACACACACACACACACACACACACACACACACACACAATGTGTTACAGGCTGTCATTGACCTCCATGTTTTCTCTGCAGAGCCTGAAGTCTGACGAGGAGGCAGGAAGTCCGAAGGAGAACATCCAGCCAGACTTTCAGTCTAAAGGTACTCTTTATAACCTTTACTCATGTTTCCCTGTAGTTTAATCAAAGAGCGTATATTGATAAGAAGTGAAAGTCAATTGATGGTAACATTGCAAAGTCGTTGTCCAGCAGCAGAGCTACGCTTCCCCCATTTTGGACTGAAAGTGACTACCGGACGCCAGTAAAATGTCCATCTGCAAAGTGACGTACAAAAGTAAAACTAAAATTATTTCTATTCTATTGTCATATTCAATGTCTCTACTGAAATGTCCTGTGTTGAACAATAAAATATTATAAATATAATGTTTTCAGTCCAAAATGGCGGCAGCGGCTGTTGTAAAAAAAAAAAAAAAACACTGTAGTTTTGTCTCTTTGCTTCTAGACTCTTTAATGATATTTTGATCTGTAATTGTAAAGCTTTTTCTTTATTTGTATAGTTGAAGATGTTTCTCAAGTGTCTCTCTCTGTGGTACCAGTATCACTTTATATTTGATACATTTTTGTCTGATAATTTATTAATATTTTTCTGATATTTAACCTATATTTGAATGATATTTTACTAATATTTTTGGGGGGGTATTTTACTGATATTTTACAAATTTTTGTCCGATACTTTACTAATATTTTTCTGCTATTTTTGGGATATTTTATCTGTGCATCACTTTAATGTTTCAGCTGGTAAAGGTGGAGCTACTTTTAATAACTTTTTATGATATTTTTCTAATATTTTTTTCAGATATTTTACTAATGTTTTTTTTTTTAATATATTTTACTGATATTTTACAAAATGTTGTCTTGATACTTTACTAATAGTTTTCTCTTATTTTACTGATATTTGTGGGATATTTTATTTGTTCATCACTTTAATGTTGCAGCTGGTAAAGGTGAAGCTACTTTTAATAACTTTTTGTGATATTTTACAAATATTTTTCAAATATTTTAGTAATTTCTGATGATTAATATTTTTCTGATTTTTGACTTATAATTTTATGATATTTTACTAATACATTTTTTCAGGTATTTTACTAATCTTTAAGGATATTTTACTGATATTTTACAATTTTTTGTCCAATACTTTACTATTATTTTTCTGCTATTTTTGGGATATTTTATTTGTTCATCACTTGAATGTGTCAGCTGGTGAAGCTACTTTTAATGACTATATATACTTCTGGTAGTTTAATCTATAATAATACATCACCATTTATTAGTTGATTTTATTTTGTATGTAGTGGAGTAAAAAGTATGAAAAATAGAACCTAAGTGCAGCACTTGATTGATGTTTCCTCACATACCATCTAATGATATATGAGGTATGAAATGATTTACTAAGTTTTAATTGATAGTAAGTTGATGTAGTTAATCTTGTTCATTATGAGTTGACCCATTAAACCCCTGACCTTGATGATAACCTCGATTTAATTTTTAATTCATGCTTTATTGATTCTAATGGTTTTATTTATGTTTGCAGGTCCTCAGCAGCAGGAGGTGGAGGTGGAGCTGGGGGTTGTCGTTGGCGGGGGAGGAGGTGGAGGCGTCCTGACAGCAGTGTGTGATCACCTGGACCTGCAGCAGCTCAACACAGAGGTGAGACCCCGCCCACAGGAGGACATTGATGTGATGCTTTATGATGATAAGTAACAGCTGTGAACATTGAAACAGGATCTGGACGCGCTGCTCAGGAAGTTGAACGCCGACCTGGACGGCAGAGTCAGCGTCAGGGACTTCCAGAAGGTTCTACGTGGCTCCGCCCCCGTCTCCTGCTCCACCCCCGTACGATCAGCTGACCTTCAGAGGGCGCCACACCGGGTCAGACACTCGCTTACATAATGCACTACAATACAACACTAGCAGAGTTAAAATGATGTACTGCACGGCACAGTTTGATTTGTTGATTGATGGTGCTGTGAGCCAGTTTGTTGGTGTGAACCTGACATGAAGTTTGTGAGCTGCGGTGGGCATGGATGGGTGACCAAACGGGCCTCCCGGGCCTAGGGACCCAGGGGGTCAGGAACCCAGGGGGTCAGCGGTCCTGACTCACAAAATAACACTGAAAAATAACAACACAAAATGACCACAAGGAGGTGCAAAACAACTACAAGTAGACGTAAAAAACTACTAAAAATGTATGCAAAACGACTACAACAAGATGCAAAATGACTAAAAATGTATGCTTAACCACCACGAAAGATGCAAAATGACTAGAAGTAGAGTCTTTGAGACTCTTTGAGTGTGGGTGTTCCTGTGTAGACTGGGTGGGTGGGCCCAACGTCTCATAATCCGTCCATGGTGGTGGGAGGAGCCACTGGGAGCTTCACCTTAAACACTGTTAGTTTTTATAACACCTGAAGGTTTTTATTTTTAATAGAAGGTCCTGTCAGCGTCTCTCTCTGAGACTAAAGGAACCGTTAAAGTAGCGGCCAGTTTGATTTCTGACTTTAGTGGCAGAAAAGGAAGTGATTGTCCGCAGATGTGAGGTCAGCAGTCAGAGAGTTTCTGAGTTTACGAGGCGCTCCTGAACGCAGCGTCACCTCTCCTCCAAACAAGCCAACTCTGCTGCAGCTGGCAGTCATCAGTCCAATCAGGTGTGAGGGACTCAGGACAACAGGTAGCTGTTGAGACAGGTAGACAGACAAGTAGAAGTCAAGCATGTACTGCCCATCAGGATTGATCTCAGGCTGTGGTCTGTTAACGTGGGTCAGGACCGAGACCAGGACCAAAACCAGGACCTACTGCTACTCTCAGGTGATGTAGAGAGGGTTCATTCACACCTGCACCTGCACACCTGCACCTGTCTATGTGGGACAGATGTACACTGAAACTTAAGTCCACTCAGATCAGAGTCTTTTCAAGGATGGAAGATAACTTTTACTACTACACTACACTAAAACATCTCATCTAAACTAAAACACCATCACAGATCGGTTGATGCTGTTCGTCTCTTTCAAAGAACTTTAAATATTTCTGACTGCTTTGTGTTTTTTCTCAGACGTTGTTCGTTCGATGATCTTGAAAGTGAATAATATGCGTGACAGAAATAATTACACTAGTGACTAAAAGTAAGAAGCATTTTCATTTTAAGACTGAGACTAAATCTAAAATAGCTGCCAAAATGAACACTGAACTGAAGCCGTAATACATTTTCATTTTACCTCAACCCACGTCACAACCTTAATATTGGTCAGTTTTTTCCCGTAAATTTACAACTATAATCTCCGAGAATATCCAGGTTTTTTCTCTCGTAAATCTGAGTTACTTCTCAAATATTTACAATTTTAATCTCAAAGAATAAATCCCGTAAATTTACAACCCCACTTCTTTTAGTTATTTCCAAACTGATCACAGCTAATGTTGACTCAGCTAGTGCTAGCGTTCACATTATTGATAATCGTATTAATTAGTTTACTGTGGTAACCTACATCAATGCTTTCTGCTAACAGCTGAGTGGGCGTTTGGACCTGCCCTTTAAGTACTATTTTGAGGTACTTGTGTTTTCATTTTCTGCTTCTTTATACTTTTACTCCACAACATTTATTTGATAGTTTGTAGATTAAAATTAATAATACAAAATGAAAACAACAATTTAATAGTGTTGTATTATTATATTAAGACTTTACTGATCCCCAGAGGTAAACACGTACTACCTCATGTACTTTCTGTACTGCTGGGCAGCAGGTTCTGACCTGGTGATTGAGTCCTGCATGGCTCTGAGTGAAAGAGGGCTAATCCAGATTAAATGTTGCCCCAAACAGAAGAAATGTGCTCATTACTGCTGCTCATAAGCTGCTTTGTGTGTAGAAACCGGTTCACGTGTTGAACAGAACCTTTAGTTTAAAAAGCGTCCTGACGTCTGACTCTGGTCTCGTATCGCCCATGCAGTCTCAGGCGCCGTTAGAGGAGCGCTCGGCTCGCTCCACCTCGCCCTCCCTGCTGACGGCCACGGTGGGTCAGAGAGTCCTCAGCCGGCTGGACGAGGGCTCAGGATGCACCAGCCCCGAGAGGGTCGTCGCCCTCTGGACCGAGGAGGGCATCCGGAACAGCCGGAACATCCTGCAGGTCAGTACATACCACTTCATTCAGAATCACTTTAAGGTCCTTTTTAGAGTTCTGCTACCAGACCCGGACAGAAAGTAGTGAGTTTGGTCTGTTTTTGTGGCGTAAAGGTTCAGGGTTTTCAAATGTAATTTATGAAGAAATGTGTCTCTTTTGCCGATCTTTTGCATCCAGACTTGTCTCTCATTTTGAATCTCGTTCCTGGTTTGTTAAAATACTGGATTCCCTCAAAGCTCCGAGGGTAAAGAAACTCTTAACGAAACTTTGATCTGTTGTCACTTTTTTATTGGTAAATTTAGTGTCAATGCAAAAAAAGCTTTTTAGAGTAACTTTAAAAGTGCATGCTAAATGGTCCCAGACTCTGTCAATAAGCCTCGCAGACAATGAGGCCGTGGATGTGGTTCCAGACCGACCCACTTCTGGTGTAAATCAGATAGATAGACAGATAGAAACTCTCAGTATATTAATCTCTCCTCTCTGACTGTTCCGTCGTCTCTAACTCTTCTCATGATGAACACTGTCTTTATCTGTCATTGAGCTTCAGCCAAACCACCTCATCATCATCATCATCCGGAGCAGCTCCTCCTCCTCATTCCTCTGATTCTTTACACAACCTCAGATTTCTCACATTCCTGTCAGACGAGCAACAAGCTGATTCTCTTCAGCAGATATTATATATATACATTTATATAAAGTCTGGATCTGCTGTCGGACTCCTCACCTCCACATGTTTTTGAGATTCAGGTTCAGGTTTTTAATCAGAAGGCTATAGTAGTATGTATTTAACATGTGGTACATTTACTCAAGTACTGTACTTCAGTGCAAATTTGTGGTACTTTACTAGAGTATTTCCATGTTCTGGAGGAAAATGTTGTACTTTTTACTCCGCTACATTTATCTTACAGCTTTAGTTACTTTACAGATTCTGATTATTAAAACAAAATCTAATCAAATAATAAAAGGATGATGTATTAATATAGATTAAACTACCAGCAGTATATAAAGTCATTAAAAGTAGCTCCACCTTTACCAGCTGCAACATTAAAGTGATGAACATATAAAATATCCCACAAATATTAGTAAAATAGCAGAAAATATTAGGAAAGTATCAGACAAACATTTGTAAAATATCCCCAAAAGATATTAGTAAAATATAAAAATACAAGTCAAATATCCGAAAATATTAATAAATTATCAGACAAAAATTTAAATAAATGTTCGAAAACTATTTGTAAAATATCACAGTCATTAAAAGTAGCTCCACCTTTACCAGCTGCAACATTAAAGTGACGAACAAGTAAAATATCACAAAAATAGCAGAAAATATTAGTAAAGTATCAGACAAAAATGTGTAAAATATCCCCAAAAATATGAGTAAAATATCATACAAATATAAATTAAATGTCAGAAAAATATTAATAAATTGTGTAAAAAATATTAGTAAAATATCCCCAAAAGTTATTAAAAATATCTCCACCTATACCAGCTGCTACATTAAACTGATGAACAAATACAATATCCCAAAAATAGCAGAAAATATTAGTAAAATATAAAAAAAATGGTGAAATATCCAAAATAATATCAGTAAAATATCCAAAAAAATATTAGTAGAATATCATAAAAATATAAGTGAAATATCAGAATAATATTAATGAATTATCAGACAAAACTTAATAAAATATGCAAAAATATTTTTAAAATATCTCAAAAAGTCATTAAAAGAAGCTCCACCTTTACCAGCTGCAACATTAAAGTGATGAACACATTAATGCATCAATAACTATAATACAATAATATAATATAGATTATTCTGCAGAATGAGTACTTTTACTTTTGGTATTTTAAGTAGATTTGTAATGCTAATACTTCTCTCTGCAGGTGAAGTTGAATCCATGTTTTCTGTTGCAGACTCTGGACTTCCCTCTGGAGGAGCGCCTCAGTCTGGCGGACCTGACTCTGGCTCTGGACAACGAGCTGCTGGTCAGTGGGAACGGCATCCACCAGGCGGCTCTTATCTCCTACAAGAACGAGATCCAACACCTGCAGTAGGTTTCCTCCAGTCTGTCCTGTTTAACCAGCTTCAACCACAGCTGCAGACTGAAGCAGTGCTTCATAAGGTCACCTGACACACTGAGCGTCTCCACTAATGTCACAGGAAATTATTACACCGCTGACAAATATTAAGCTTCAGAGAAAATGAGGCCACGTCTTTAATCTAGAGTTCTGTAGCGGTCGAATGTAATTATGTACATTCACTCCAATACTGTGCTGAGTAAAGTACATGTACCTTGAACTTGTACTTAAAGGCTCCATCTGCGTTCTGTTCCTTTTTTTTAATAGTCGTAAATTTACAGGAAAAAACTTGGATATTCTCTGAGATTAAAGTGGTAAATATATGAGAAAAATCTTCACATCACATCAACTTTCTCTGTGTGGTAATTTAAAAGAACAAAACAAAAACAGCTGTGTGATTTACAACCACTGCTGACGTGCTGTTAAGCAAGGCAGAGCTGGTCACCAGTGTTATCTGATTGGTTGTACTGGTGTGAGACTGGTTTCAGTTCCTTAGTGTGTGTGTTCAGGCTGGTGACGGAGCAGGCCTGCAGGGAGCGGGACAAGGTGAAGGCCGACCTGGATCAGGCTGATCAGAGGAACCTGCAGCTGGTCAGAGAGGTGGACGACCGCCACGCCAGCATGGAGACCCTCAACCAGAGCAGGATCAGGTCAGACCAACTGGTTTATACTGGTCTTATAATGGTGTTATACTGGACATATAGTGGACTTTATACTGGACTTATACTGGACTTTATACTTGATTTATACTGGTCTTATACTGGACTTTATACTTGATTTATACTGGTCTTATACTTGACTTTATACTGGACTTTATACTGGACTTATACTGGTCTTATACTTGACTTATCCTGGACTTTATGCTGGTTTTATAATGGACTTTATGATGGACTTTATACTGGTCTTCATACTGGTCTTTTACTGGTCCTATAGTGGTCTTATCCTGGTCTTTCTACTGGACATTTACTGGACATATACTGTACTTAATGTACTCTGTGATTGGCAGGGACCTGGAGCAGGACTTCCGTGATAGGCTGTCGGCTCTGCGCAGCCAGTCGGAGCAGGAGAGCGAGGCTCTGCTGCAGCAGCTGGAGAGAGAGCGCGGCACGCTGCAGGAAGAGCTGCAGCTGCTCAGAGCGCAGGAGGCGGAGCTACAGGAGGAGCTCTGCAGCGCCACACAGGTGAGTTCACGCCTCTCACCTGCACACCGTCTTCTTATTCCTTTATGGGTTTTCTGCTGTATCTGCTGTGTATTTACTGTACAGCCTTCAAGAGATACCATATGGTTTCTGTTTACATGCTGTCATTTTCTTATTTTTTTATTATGGTACGGAGCGTTCACACTAATCAAACCAACTGGACTTTGGGAACAAGTGTGCTCGGATCCAAGTCCGGGTCCTTGATGTGAAAGCACCCTTACAGTGTGTGTTTTGTTGTGTCTTCAGGAGAACTGTCGTCTGGAGGAGGACCTGAGTGTTGTGAAGCTGAAGCTGACTGAAGCAGAGAGCTCAGTGAACAGACTGCAGAAAGACCTGGACCAGCTGCTGCATGACAAGGTAACAAAACACACCTTTAACTTGTTTGATTATCCCCCATCAGCCTCAACACTTCTGAGTTATTAAAGCTGCTCTGATCAATATTTTTTATATTAACAATCTCTGTATTTCTGCAGTTCTGCAGAGCTTTTTAGCCTTTTTTTAGCTGCTAGTTAAACGTGTCGAATTGAGCTCCATGTTTAATTATAATTGCTTACATGTAGAGATGATACAATATAATTTTTTCCTTCCTGATACCGATTCCGATACCTGAACTTGCAGTATCGGCATCAGCAGGAAGTTCAGCAGGAGGAGAGTACTAACGTTAACATAGGTGCCATTTAGTTATTATTATGAGGCGTTCAAACTCTGCTCAGTAAAAATGTGTATTGGGTGAAGGTAAATTACGTTATCATGATGTGTTCAAATGTAATCTCGTAAAATGGAGTTTTTGGTAAGAAACTTGAATAAACCCAGTTGTTTGAATATTGTACTGACATTCATCAGGTGACAAACACAAAGACTTTTAATGAATCATCATGTTGCTCTGTGGCTAATGGATGTGGAAGCAGCTGGTTGTCGACTGCATACTTCCTTTAACTGGGATGTAAACCAGTATGAACCAGTGTTTTGTATCTGCAGCACTGAGTTCATTTGGACACAGTTCTTAATCCTAAAGTTGGACCAGACTAAATGTCCTCATCATCAGAGTAACATTAGTCCTCACAAAGATAGAAGTACCAGAACACACTCAGGTGTACTCGGGTAACTCGTCTCCTTGTAGGTGATCAATTATTGAGGAGAGTTCCCTCCGTGACTTCATTTCATTCTCTGTCTTCTTCGCTCCGACTGATGAAGATGACTTTTGATCAGTTGATTGACGGTTCCATTAAACCAATAGCGTGTTGGTTCTGATTGACAGTTTGGCAGCTTGGACGCGGCGGGCGCTGGTCTGAGTCACGAGGAGCGATTCTCCGAAATCGTCAAAGACTACGAACTGCAGTGCCGGGTAAGAGACAGACACAATGTGTTTGTATGTGTTCTCATCTTAATTCACGTTCATATTTTTACATGTAATGTGAACAACAATAACTGTGTGTTTGTTGTCGCCACTGGAGAAATGTTTTCATGTTGTGCTGCAATGAAATGTTAGATTTCAAAGTTTATTTTGCACAAGTTCAAATAACGGATACAAGTTAAAAGTACATCTTTAAGTGGAGGTGAGAGACTCAGAGAGGCTTATTGTTGCCTTCTGCCCAAATATTCTAAAACTAAGAGAGAATAATCTTAACTCAAGGTCCGTCTGCTTGTTGTTGTTTTTTTAGCTTTCAACCACATCTCACAGTCTGTAAGTTATGACAACATATTAGGGCCATTATAGGTAAAATTGTTTTTTAAATTATACAGCCAAGGAAGAGAAAAAACTCAGAATTTCCGAGATTAAAGTCATAAATTTGCAAGAAAAAAATCAGAAATTCCCTGAGATTAAAGTCCAAAATTTACAAGAAATAAACTTGGATGTTCTCTGAGATTAAAGTGGTAAAAATAAAAAATGAAATTATGAGAAATAAACTTGGATATTCTCTGAGATTATTAAATCATAAATATACGGGGGAAAAAAAACAGAAATTCTCTGGGATTAAAGTCCCAAATTTAACTCATAAAAATTGCTTTGCAAGGTTGGATCTCGTCACACCACAGACATTTGGGAGTTTTTCTCGTAAATAAATGTATGACTTTTTTTTACCCACAGTGGCTCTTGCTGTGTAGTCAGTGGACCTTGAGTTGATATTGTTTTTGTCTAAATTATCTAGCTTTTTGTTTTATCAGTGTAAATCAAATCTGCTCCATGTAGTAAAAGTGAAGCAACACAAACGTGCTCAGTGGTCTGACTGAGGTGAGAAAGTTTTAATATCTGTTTTTGTTTGTGCACCTGAACGCCTCATGTTGGTTCAACAGAAAATCAAGGTGAGAACACCTGAAAACACACAAATCAATCTGCTTATACCTGTATATGTACGTGTGATGCCGCTGGAGTGGTGAAGCTGAACCATCGTTCACTGAGTTCAGCTTCAGACGAGCAGCTCAAACATCAGGTCATATGAACACAGATTTAATCCTTTAGTCGATTTACAGCCCACATTAATCCTACTGAGAGCCTGTAGACACGAAGGACTGACAGTAACGTTAATGTGATCATATTAAATTATCTTACTTTTTCATTAATGTTTTATTTATGGATGAATTTTAATTTAATCCATAAATCATTATTTTTTTCCCCTCAAATAACTGGTTTATGGAGGACGGAAGCTGCCAAAATGAAAAATAAATACATAAATGACTCGATAAATAAATGGACATGCCATTAAATGTACCAAAAATAATATTAAAAATAAATGTAGGCATTAATTAATTGATCAAATTTGACATATATTGATGATTCTGTTTTAATTTGCTTTTTTATTTATTTACCATTGTAATAATTCCCCTATGTTTTTACTTTCCTATTTAATTTTCCCTTTTATTTATTTATTTTTTTACCTTTGTGTTAATTCCCCTATGTGTTTACCTTTTATTTATAATTTTCCCTTTTATCTATTCATTTAATTATTTTTTTAATTAATTTACTTTTGCATATATTTATTTATTTATGTATTTGATTCATTTTTAAAAATGTATTTATTTATGTATTATTTGCCCTTTGCATTCTCCCCCCCACTATTTATTTCACCAAACTTATTTATTTCTGTATTATTTTATACATTTCTTTATGCATTTCATCCTGCATAGCGGTTATGTTAGCTGACGTCTCTGGTAATAAACATAACATAAAATGCAAGATGTATATTATTATAGTATAGTATAAGAGAGTTAATGTCTGGAGTACACTGTAGTATCCTTTAGTAATATACTATACTACTGTAGTAATATAATATGTACAGCAGTAGTATAGTAACTATATTGTGGAACTGTGAGACTTGTTGGCTGCTGACATTATCAGTGATGTAACTCTTCGGTGACCAGTTAGTTTCCTGCTCTGGTTGATGTGTGTTGGTTTGTGTGTCTGCAGGTAGATCTACCTTTATTATACTAGCTAGATGTTGAAGGTGTGCGTGTGTGTGTGTTGCATTCAGGAGCTGCGGGACAGAAACGATGAGCTGAGCTCAGAGTTGGATCTGCTGAAGAGTCAGAAGGGCGACAGGAAGTCCAGACGATCTGCAGGAGACGACGACGCCGCTCTGAGCTGGACCGAACAACGACCCGCCAGCACCGAGTCAGACTCTGGTAACAAAACAACACACAACAACAACACACATAATACACACTGAGAGGGAGAACACAAACACAACATGATTAAACCGCTGCTGAACAAAGAAATACTTCACTGCTTTAAAAGTACCGATACCACAGTGTAAAAATATCCTGCAAAAGTCCTGCATTCAAAATGTAGTTAAGTAAAAGTACAAAAGTATCAGCATCAAAATAAGGTAAAACAAGTAAAAGTACTCATTCTGTAGCATAAACTATATTATATTAATATTATTATTATTATTATTATTATTATTATTATTGATGCATTAATGCGTTCATCACTTTAATGTTGCAGCTGGTAAAGGTGGAGCTACTTTTAATCACTTTATATACTGCTGGTAGTTTGATCTATAATAATACATCATTTATTAGTTGATTATATTTAGTTTTAATAATCTGAATCTGTAAAGTAACCAAAGCTGTTAGATAAAGGTAAAGCAGTAAAAAGTGCAGTATTTACCTCTAAGATTTAGTGAAGGAGAAGTCGAAAGTAGCAGAACACGTAAATACTTAAGTAAAGTACAAGTACATCAGAAATGTACTTCGTGAGCCGAGAGTTTGCAGTAACATGCTTCTGACAGGAGGTGGAGCCAGTTGACCTGGTTTTAATCAACACAGTGCAGCGCTGTGATTGGCTGTCAGGTCATTTAATGAGATGTGATGATTGAATTTACCCTCCAATCTTAAGTAAGATCAGCTCATTCACATTGATGCTAGGTTTGTTTAAAATGAAGACGTGTGTCATCCTTTTGAATTAGATAAAACAAATATCTTCATTATCGATTAATTTGAGGAATATTTTCTTGATTAATCAGTTTACCATTTGGCCTCTAAAATATAACAAAACAGTAAAAACTGTCCAGCCAACAAAAGATATTTAGTTTACTAAGATTTAAAACTCACATCAGAGAACAGAGAGATTGAAAAATAACTAAAACAATTAATCTATTATCAAAATGGTTGCTATTTATTTGCCAATCGACTGAACAATTAATCGACTAATAGTTTCAGTTCTAAAGAGATCATTCTTTGAGTCATTCAGGTTCCTTGTAAAACCACAGTGACACAAGACCAGTGCTGTTTTATTGACTGTAGGTAAACAAACAATATGTGTGTTAGACATCGAGTATCTAAAACTAACTGCAAAGCTGCATTCTGAATCATTCAACCTGTTTTTCATTAGATAATTATGAGATTAAATTGTATGTGACATAAAATGACAAATGTTCAATATAATCTGATGACTAAACAGGACTAAGATTAAATTTAAAAAAAAAGGTGACAAAATAAAGAGAGAAAATAAAATGACTTTTTGGTGAGTAAAACTGGACTAAAATATTTTGAGTTGTCGTCGACTAAAACTATGAAGGATAAAAATTACTAAAATGTGACAAAACCAGTAATTTTACCTCTCAGAACAGGGGCGTTTCCTGGTCTACCGCTGCATCGATTGGTTAGTTAGTTTGTGTTATTGTGTGACTTTCTTTGGCGTCCACAGCAGTACGTTGCTTAGCTTCCTGCTAGTACTCCTGTCTGCTTCTCCAAACTGGGAGCATGCCGACCGCCATCTAAGTTACTGTATTAATATACTGACTATAAGGTTGTGTATATCCTGTACATGTAGAAGCATCATCATATAAGTTACTGTATTAATACACTGACTATAAGGATGTATATATACTTTACATGTAGCAGCGTCATCATGCAGAAACCTACGTCAGGTCCCGATGTGGGAAAATGGTTTTAGAAGGACTTGAAGGGAAAATAGCATTTTGACGTTAAAACAAACTTTGACCAGAATGTGAATGTTGGGATTTTAAAACATCAAGAACACCACTGGAAAGATACAGACTGATATTAAAATCTTAAACAACCCTAAAAGTTATGTTGACAATTCAGTAAATACAGATTTGTTCACACAAATAAAAGAAGAAACTGTCAGTTAAAGATCTGCAGTGTGATTTTTAACAGGAAGTCAGTATCTGCTGAGCAGGTTTGATGTGTTCAGGTAGACACACGGACACACCCACTACCACACACACAAACACACACAATTCCTTCAGGTGTTAGTGCAGGTCAGTCGACAGTCATCATGTCTCACAGTGAGTCTCAGTTTTACTGATTTTGTTTTCAGTTGTTATTCCAGGAACAGTCTGAGTTGTTGTCTCACAGTGTTTGTGTTTGTGCAGATGAGTCGGACATGAAGCGCAGACCGTCTCCTCTGGTCAGGAAGAAGCTGCAGCCGGCAGACAAGACAGGTGAGAAACACGTCTACAGACACTGGTGGTAGTGTGTGTGATAGGCTGAGACACCTGTCAATCAAGCCAAACACTGCCACAACAAATATTCTATATATATTATATTCACTTCAGTACAGTTCTGCTCTGATGTAGAGGCCTCAGTTTAACCTCCATCTCTCTCCTCTCTCAGCTCTGTGTTCACTGGACAGCGTCTCTGGTCCGACTGTCAGCATCCAGACTGAACTGGCTCTGGAGCAGCTGAAGCAGAAACACAATCAGGAGCTGCAGCAGCTGCACATCAAGCTGGAGACTCAGGTGACACATTATATACAGTATATTAATGTTTATTTACAGTATATTACAGTTTATATACAGTATATTGTTTATATACAGTATATTATAGGTGACATACATTATATACAGTATATTACAGTTTATATACAGTTTATATACTCTCTCCTCTCTTCTCCTCCTCCTCTATCCCTCCTCATTCCTCTCTCTCTACTCCTCCTCCCTCTCTCCTCCTCCTCTCTCTCTCCTCCTCCTCTCTCCTCTCTCTCTCTCCTCCCTCCCTCTCCTCCTCTCTCTCTCTCTCTCTCTCTCTCCTCGTCCTCCTCCTCCTCCTCCAGGTGAACTACTATGAGCGTAGCCTGGAGGTGATGAGGCAGAGCATGGAGGTGGAGCGTAAAGACATCTCTCAGGCCTTCAAGGTAAAAATAAGACATGATGCTGAATGTTTTACATCTTTACACTACAACAGTATTAAAGATACTATCGATAACACTGATACCATTCAGCCGCTAGATGTCTCCCTCTCCCTCCTCTGCTCCATTGTTTTCACTTCACAACAAGTGGTTGCCAGGGAATACACAGGTATACGGCGTATACCTCCTTATTTTTTAATGGAACTATAACGTTTAGGTAACTGGTCTCAACCGTCACTAATGCTAAGATGCTAACGAAGCTTCTCAGGGACTGAAGCTGTTATTTTTTTTTTTATCATTTTGACAATCTAACTAGTGACAAAACATTAGTTTAGGTTGTTAGGACTATGGCTGCTGGTAGTTGTTGTTGGTTTTGTTTAAATATGCCGAATTGAAATTTTCAAATGATTAAGTTAAGACAGGTAATATGTGCTAACGTCAGTTGTCACTTGTTGCCATGGTAACTATTCACGTATTCTGCAGCCTCCTTTTATCGCTGAGCGCTTGGGATTGGTACCGGAGCGTCAAACTCAGCCATTTACCTGTTTTTTCCACACTAATGCTGCAATCCATTGCAAGTCGGAAGTCGATAATTCCAAGTCGGTATTCCCGGCTTCCAATCTAAATGCGCCCCAGTGCATGTGCTCGGGAAAACATCGTCACCCGCAGCAAGCTGATGTGTTTTTGTATGCAAGTGTCTGAGCTTCACAAGCATCTACATAGGACCTGCTATGATTACCACAGCGCCATCAGCCAAGTGAAACAGCATCTTAAGTAAATCTAATTAAAGACATTTTAAGGATCCATGGGAATCCTGTTAAAAGAAACGGGAGCACAAATCAACTGAGATAGAAAGGACATCTCTGACTACATACATGCTGAAAATCAAACATTTTTACTGTAATAATTTAGAGATTTTCCGAAGTAAAAGTCCCTAGAAATGTGTGATACCACTTTTTCTATGTTCTAGTGTTAAAAGAGTTAACAAAAATCACAATACATATCAAATCTGCACCCAAGTATCCCAGCCCTCATTTTATATTGTGGTATTACTACTTTTACTTCAGTACATGCCCTGAATATTTCAGTTCCACATGTGTTTTTAGTCTCACTGTGTTAGTCTGGTCATATTTGACTCGTCTGTCTGTCAGATGGAGATCAGTGAGCTGGAGGAGCAGAAAACTGAGGCGGAGAAGCAGGCAAAGCAGCTGAAGGAGACTATGGACAAACTGCACTCTCAGATCCAACATGGAGGAGGAGGAGGGTGGAGCAACGAGCAGGAGCGCAGGTGAGGAAGACGACTGCAGAAACAATGTCGTCTGACTGAAGAGAGGAGTCACCTTTTGGGGTTTTAAACATGTTTTCCCAGGGTGCAGCGGGAGCGGGCTGAGCTTGAGCAGAACTTTGCCAGAGAGATCGGGAACCTGGTCCAGAGACTGAGCGCCGAGAAGGATCAGCTGGAGGCCGAGCTGAAGCTGAAGATGGACCAAGAGATGGTGCTGGTCAGGTGGGTGGAGAGTCAGTACCTCAGCCTCTATCTGCTGTTGATTACCCAGCATGCTCAGGTACACATTCACATTTACAAAACATATAGTTTTATACACGTTTTTACAGGAAAGTTTTAATCAAGTTTCAGGTTATTTATTGTCATATGCACAACAATTACAGAGAAGCAGTTGTTAGATCTCAGTCTCCTCCAACATCAACGCTCATTAAATACGTATAAAGATAAAAACATGCAAGTAAAAAATGACATAAAATAAT